>CAUYQU010067362.1:0-30892 GCA_963574635.1 Cheracebus regulus | reverse complement strand
GCAACAAACCTACAGCCAATACCATACTGAACAGGCAAAAACTGGAAACATTCCCTTTGAAATCTCGCACAAGACAAGGATGCCCTCTCTCACCACTCCTATTCAACATAGTATTGGAAGTTCTAGCCAGAGCAATCAGGTAAGTAAAAGAAATAAAGGATATTCAGTTAGGAAAAGAGGAAGCCAAATTGTCTCTACTTGCAGATGACATGATTGTATATTTAGAAGACCCCATTGTCTCAGCCCAAAATCTCCTGAAACTGATAAGCAACTTCAGCAAAGTCTCAGGATACAAAATCAATGTGCAGAAATCGCAAGTATTTCTATACACCAGTAACAGACAAACAGAGAGCCAAAAGTGAACTCCCATTCACAATTGCTACAAAGAGAATAAAATACCTAGGAATACAACCAACACAGGATGTAAAGGACCTCTTCAAGGAGAACTACAAACCACTGCTCAATGAAATAAGAGAGGACACAAGCAGATGGAAAAACATTCCATGCTCATGGTTGGGAAGAATCAACATCGTGAAAATGGCTATACTGCCCAAAGTAATTTGTAGATTCAACACTATCCCCATCAAACTACCAATGACCTTCTTCACAGAACTGGAAAAAGCCACTTCAAATTTCACATGGAACCAGAAGAGAGCCCACCTAGCCAAAACAATCCTAAGCAAAAAGAACAAAGCTGGAGGCATCATGCTACCTGACATCAAACTATAGTACAAGGCCACAGTAATAAAAACAGCATGGTACTGGTACCAAAACAAAGACATAGACCAATGGAACAGAACAGAGACCTTCAAAGCAACACCACACATCTACAATCATCTGATCTTTGACAAACCTGATCAAATCTGATCTTTGACAAAAACAAGCAATGGGGAAAGGATTCCCTGTTTAATAAATGGTGTTGGGAAAACTGGCTAGCCATGTGCAGAAAGCAGAAACTGGACCCCTTCCTGACACCTTACACTAAAATTAACTCCCGATGGATTAAAGATCTAAACATAAGACCTAACACCATAAAAGCCCTAGATGAAAACGTAGACAAAACCATTCAGGACACAGGCATAGGCAAGGACTTCATGGCTAAAACACCAAAAGCAATGGCAACAAAAGCCAAAATAGACAAACGGGATCTAATTAAACTCCAGAGCTTCTATACAGCAAAGGAAACAATCATTAGAGCAAACTGGCAACCAACAGAATGGGAAAAAATTTTTGCAATCTACCCATCTGACAAAGGGCTAATATCCAGAATCTACAAAGAACGAAAACAGATTTACAAGAAAACAAACAAACCCATTCAAACATGGGCGAAGGATATGAACTGACACTTTACAAAACAAGACATCTATGAGGCCAACAAACATATGAAAAAATGCTCATCATCACTGGTCATTAGAGAAATGCAAATCAAAACCACATTGAGATACCATCTCACGCCACTTAGAATGGCGATCATTAAAAAATCTGGAGGCAACAGATGCTGGAGAGGATGTGGAGAAATAGGAACACTTTTACACTGTTGATGGGAGTGCAAATTAGTTCAACCATTGTGGAAGACAGTGTGGCAATTCCTCAAGGACCTAGAACTAGAAATAGAAATACCATTTGACCCAGTGATCCCATTACTAGGTATATACCCAAAGATTTATAAATTGTTCTATTATAAAGATACATGCACATGTATGTTCATTGCAGCACTGTTTACAGTAGTAAAACCTGGAACCAAGTGTCTATCAACAATAGACTGGATCAAGAAAATGTGGCACATATACAACATGGAATGCTATGCAGCCATAAAAAATGATGAGTTAATGTCCTTCATAGGGACATGGATGAATCTGGAAACCATCATTCTCAGCAAACTGACACAAGAACAGAAAACCAAACACTGCATGTTACCACTCATAGGTGGGTATTGAACAATTAGAACATGTGGACACAGAGAGGGGAGCATCACATACTGTGGTCAGTTGGAGGGGGTTAGGGGAAGAACAGTAGGGGGTGTGGAGGGTGGGGAGGCATAACAAGGGGAGAAATACCAGATATAGGTGATGGGATGAAGACAGCAAACCCACTTGCCATGTATGTACCTATGCAACAATCCTACATGATCTGCACATGTACCCCAGAACCTAAAGTACAATAAAATTTAAAATATTTTTTAAAAAGACATTTAAGAAGAAAAATTTGAAAATGGCAGTCTTCTAATCAGGTTACAAATCTAAAAATAAATGTAAAAAAATGATTCTAAATAATATTACTTTATATTATAAATAATTGCTCATATAATTTATATACAAATTATAACCATACAGATGTTCTTTGGTATGCATGCAGTATCATAAATTCTTTATATACCTCTACCTAGACACCACCACACTGTAAGACTCCTAGAGTCTAGGTGTTAATCTATCTGAACAATATCCTAATTATTGCACATTAAAATAAAGCAATAAAACTTTATTTAAATCTGACAGTCGATCTGTTAAAGCTTCTGTCATATCAAACAAATGAAAATACATCAAACATCATTCTATGAAAATAGTTTCTGAGATTCCTAGTATATTAATAAGGTTAAATTCTAAAGTCTATTAAGAAGAGAGAAATTAAAAGGTAAAAAGGCAAATTAAAATTCAATATATTTTGTTAGTTTATTTACTGTTACATAAACCTTGGAAATAAATGGCTCTGTGAAATTAGTGCTAAAATAAGTGTTGGCATTTCCTGGAAATTAATTAATGTGCATAGGTAGTGGTAACAGGCAAAATATGACAAACTATTTTGTTCATAGGTCTATTGGAGGATGCAAAAAACATTGTGTAACAACATTCTCAAGAAAATCACTTCAGAAAAGGTTTTCTTTGTGCTATTCAAACATGGAATGAATTACTGTCTAAAATAATAAAGCTGAGTAATAATCATTAATAAAATGAGTTGTGACATTTTAAAATTTCCTATTTTTTCCTTTTCTTATCTCTTTGAATCCCAGAAATAGGCTGTACTTTCTTATATTCAACCCCATATGATTTGGAGAGGCAGCCACAGAATGATGTCTCTATCTGAATATTCTAGAGGTCAGTTTTTTATCCTATCTTTAGTACCGGTATATAGAGGCATGTATGTATGTGTGCACACACACGTGTGTGTGTGTGTGTGTGTGTGTATACATTAAATAGTCGTTCATTTCCAAAAAACAAAGCATGGTTAGCAAGCAAGTCTTTCTGCCTAGCAGCTGCAAAAACTCATCATGCTTTTAACATATTTAAAATTCGTTTAACAAAATCCTAATCATCCTCCTTTTAAAAGGTCTCCATAGAAAGCTCTTTAAAATGGATAGCAAGGTCTTGTCCCCTCTTTTATCCTCTCAGAATCTTTGGCTAGTGAAAAAGCACAGGTAAGATACTATTAAGAACTAAGCAGTAGAGCTTGAATACTTAAATATGTAAATATACATGCTATTAAAACATTTTCACATTCAGGAGGTCAAAACAAAGAGAAATGTGAATAGAGACAAGAAAAAGGCCCAAATTGCAGCTTTATGTGGACTCCTGGGCCCTGTTTTACACCAGAGAGACAAAGAGAAATGGTAGCAGCCATTACTGTCTCCATTTAATGGCACAAGTAAAACCTCTGAGTATCCTGATATTTTCCAAAGAGTATGTACAAGTCATGCATGATTTGTGTCATTAGAAGTTATTCCAGTCAACTTATAGAATGGACACTCTATTGTAAAAATTTGGAGGTCAGCCCTAAAATGATTTATGTATATAACTAAAGAAAACAGTGTGAGAATTATAGTTACAAAACATAAAAACATCATAAGCCTTGAACATTTTAGTATCAATAAGTTATAAAAAGAGAAGGTAGAAGAGAACAAGTAGAAAAATATAAAGGTGCTGATATTCTAATTTTGTATACACAGGTTGAGGTAAGGCTTGAAGCATCGGGTAATAGGAATTTGAGTACATAACCAAGCTATGTAGGTCTACTAACTTTATACTCTTCTGTAGCTGACTACCCTAGAGATTACTTGTCGTAACAGATATGATTAAAATGCAAAAGGTATTAAAACCATTAGATGCTGAATGACTGTGTGGGTCCACGAGGGGTGTGGTTTCAAAGGCAGGGGCTTCCCAGCACCACGCCTCCATCCACGCACCCATCCAGGAACCCAAAGTTGCTTGACTTTCTGCCAGCAGTCTAGGTGGAAAATCCAGGTGTGCTGCTTTGTTGAAAAAGCCCAGAAAAGCTCTGGGAGGGAGGGGCTCTGTTGTGGACCAAATAGCCAATCCGGTATAAGAGTCAAAGATCAACCACTTCAGAGGAAGTTTGAAAGAACTTTTCTCATTGGACAAGAACACGAATGGGGCAGGAATAATTTCAGGGTTAAAACTCCAGTGCTCCTTACCTGTGCAGATTCCTACCTTGGATCCTCTCACAGGACAGCGTGGGAGCTCTCTCTCCTTCTCTCTTTCTCTGTCTTTCTGCCTAATAAAATCACTCTCTGCTAAACTCTTTGGGTCGGCGAATGGTAAGCTTACCGCGCCTCCAGGGCCCCTTCCCCCATTCTTGGGGCAAGAGAGGTCAAGGACCTGGGCACATCAGGTGGCAGAACTGGAAGAGTGTTGGGGACACCTTGCAGCTCTGCTCCCGTCCCCCAGTTACATCTTTGGCAAGCAGGAGTTAGAGCTGAGCCCTGGTGCCCTGCCCCAGTTACAATGCCAGCTACATTTATTTACATAAAATAAATTATTTGTGCAAATTAAATTCATATACTTTATTCATTTAGAAAAAGATACACTGTTAAACAAAATGTTTAACATATATCTCTTAAAAACTGTCAATTCAAAGAACACAATTTTTATACTTATGAGGTTCAGAGACACAGCAATTATATTGTCACTTGATAAATATTTCTAACAGTTTATTGCTCCCTAATATAAATGCTGAACTTTGCCTCTGGTTTTAAAGTTCATACTATCTTTTTAGGTAGAGATCTTCTCATTCATATTAATTACTAAGAAATGCTGTTTTAGAACATATATATGGTATCAAGAATGTTACAGCTATATACTCATGGAATTAAATTGACTCTGTACATTTGTGAATCTGAGTGTCTCTGTGTGTGTTATAATATGAGGCTTGAAAAGGATCACATCATTCTAAGTTCCATGATTACAGAATCATAGACACTGTCAGTATGGTATAAATATGCACATACACACACACACACACACACACACACACACTTCAGTACCTAATACAATATTGTATATTGAGGATAAAAAGACAGAAGCAGATCTTTCAGTAATGAAACTTAGTATACACATAAATATTTTAATTTATGCCATAAAGACTATTACACATGCAATAAGATTTAAAGAATTTAAGAAAATTGAGATGTAATGTTTCATTTTGCTTCACATATTTCAAGGCACACATATTACTGATGTGCACACATTTACAATAGTTACATTTTCCTGATTAACTTTTTTTTATAAATATACAATGTCTCTCTTTACCTCTAATAATGTTTCTTTGCTCTGAAATTTATCTGGTATGAATATAATAAATTTTTTCTTAAATTAATGTTTATATGGTATATATTTTTCTATCCTTTTACTTTCAGTCTACCTATATTGTTGTATTTGAAGTGAATTTCTCATAGACAGCATATTGTTGGGTCATGATTTTATCTATTACGCCAAAATCCGTCTTTTAATTCATGTATTTAGATCATTTACATTTTTAGCTTTATTGATTCACATACCAGGCCCTTTAAAAATACACAACTCAATGGTTTTTGTATGTTTACAGACTCATTCAACCATCACCACTATTTCTGAATATTTTCTTCATCCCCCAAAGAAACTCATACCATTTGTATTCACTCCCTATTTCCCCAACCATCAGTAATCTGCTTATGGCCTCTACTGATTTGCCTATTCTAGACATTTCACATAAATGGAATCATACAATATGCAGTCTTTTATGACTCGCTCTTTTTTACATTCAGCATAAGTTTTCCAAAGTTCATTTATCTTGTAGCATGTATCAAAACTTCATTCCTTTTTAACTATGAACAGTTTTGCATTTTATGGATATATTTTGTTTATCCATTCATGAGATGATGGACATTTAAGTTGCTCCATTTTAGGGCTATTATGAATAACACTGCTATGAAAATTAATGTGCAAATTTGTATGTAAACATTTTTTAAATCTCCTGGGTATATACCTATGAGTGGAATTGCCACCTAATATAGTAATTCTATATTTGACAGTTTGATGAACTGTGATAGCATTTTTCACAGTGGCTGCACCATCTTACAATCCCACCAGCAATGGATAAGTATTCTAGTTTCTCCTTACCACAGTCAACAGTTCTTATTATCTGTCTTTTTTTTTTAGTAATAGCTATCCTAGTGAGTAAAAATGGTTTCTCATTGTGGTTTTGATTTACGTTTCCCTGATAGCTAATGCTGTTCAGCATCTTTTCACATGCTTATTTGCAATTTGAATAACTTATGAGGAGAAACGTCTATTCCGAACCCTTGCCTAATCCAAAATTGTGTTATCTGTCTTTTAATTAATGAGTTACAAGAGTATGTTATGTATTTTGGATACAAGCTTCTTATCAGATGTATAATTTACAAATATCTTATCCCACTCTGTAAGCCATATTTTACTTTCTTTATGATGTTATCTGAGCACAAAAGTTTTCATTTTGATAATGTCCAGTGTATGTATCTTTCTTTTTGCTGTCAGTGCTCGTGCTTTTGGTATCATATCTAAGAATTCATTGCACAAGTTCATGAATTTCACACCTATGATTTCTTCTGAATGTTTCAGAGCTTTAGTTCTTCCACTCAGATCTTTGATCCCTTTGGAGTTAATTTTTGTATATGGTGTAAGGAAGGGATCTAATTTCATTCTTTTGCATGTGGATATCATGTTGGCCCAGTACCATTTGTCAAAAACACAATTTTTTCCCCCATGGAATTGTCTTGGCACTCTTTTTGCAAATCCGTTGGCCATCAATGGAAGGCTGTATTTCTGGACTTTAAATTCTATTCCATCAATCTGTGTGTTTATCCTTAGGCCAACCCCCCTGTTGTCTTCATTACCATAGCTTTGTAGTTTGTTTTTAATCAGAAAGTCTAAGTATTCAAACTTTATTCTTCCATTTCAAAACTGTTCAAACTGTCCTGGGTTCTTCGGATTTCCTTACACCATTTAAATAAGTAATAAAATTTAGTTTATTGAGGCATTAGGGCTTAAGTCTGTCATTTTATTACTTGCTTTCTCTCTGTTTCCTCTATTTCTCTTTTCTTACTTTCCTTTGGGTGATTTGATCATATTAAAAATTTTGATCTTGATTTCTTTACCTTTTTAAAAGTATATTGCTCTGTATAGTTTTCTTAGCAGCTGCTCTAGAAAAATAACAATACACCCATGTAACTCCTCAAGCCTAATAGTATCAACATATGGAAACGGTGGGACTGATTTCTGTTCAGCACCTCTGAAGTCATGGAGGGGGTAAGATGTGGATTTTCCAGTGGTGCTTGGCAGATGCTACCAAAAATTTTCTGGTGTAAAGCCACCCTTCTCCTGGTCCTTTGCCTAAAGAAAACAGATTTTCTTGAAACTTCTTATCTGTTCATTTTGGCAGTTCTGGGTTGGAGGAAGGCTTCTGCAGAACCTAGCTCAGGATATATGACAGATAACACAAGATTCAAGTAACTCACTGTTGTGTAGGTCTTCAAGTTCCAAAAATTCTTAGCACTTCACCCTCTTTTAATCTTTGAGAGACTTCCTTGCCATCTTTGTAGTGTTATATCTAGAACTTTTTAGTTATAAGCGAGAGAACTCAGAAGGAATAAGCCTACTCCATTTTGGTGGAACTGAAAGTAATATTTCATTTTAGTACTAAAAAAATGCCTATTTGTGTCATCTGAACTTCACCGATACACTCTGATGTTTCTACCAATAATATCTTAAGAGAGTTTGACTGTTTGGGTGAAGGTACCAAATTATTCCTTTTGTTGTTCATATGCAGGCAAACATTCATTTATATTTATCTAAAAGTAATTGCAAACATTTGAAAATAATTATATAGTTAAGTCACTTCAATTAGTTAAAATAGTTGGATGATAACACAACAGGATATTTCAAGTAACAGCTGAGTAGAAGATTTTAATCTCATTACAACTGATGTCAGCATTCTACCTGAGGCAAAACTAATTGTCTCACCACATACTCACACCAGATAAACACGCAAAAGATAAAGGAGGAGTTTTTATTTGTTCCTTTGCAGTCAGGTATAAGCTAGAGTACAATGTTCCCCATGTATCTAACAGAAAGCATCCATGCCCTTTCCCAAGTCTCTCCTTGGTGTCAACATCTGGGATGGGATGCTGGCTGGATGTGCTGCTTTATAGGAAGAAAAGGAACATAGGTTTCTTCACAGAGGCTGAACCCATAAGAGTCTTAGGTCCACCTTGAGTAGGCTGCTTAACATCTCAGAATCTCAGTTTCCTTATCTACAACATATGGGCTCCTGGAGCTTTTAATTCCCCTGAAGAATTAAATAAAAGTATGTAAAGTACCTCTCAGAGCTAGTACCCAGCTCAGAAAATGCAAAATAAGTATATATTTGACCCTCTGATTTGGCACTGATTAAACAGTGGAGCTGAAAGAGCTCACATAACTCAGGAATGCCAGAATTGATTAAAATTAGAATTCTTTCAAATTCTGCTAGAATTTAAAAAGAATATATTCTACTAGAATTTGGGGGAATTCTAATTTAAACCTATATATTCTTTTAATTTTTGTGAGTACATAGTAAGTGCATATGTTTGTGGAGTACATGAGATGTTTTGACACAGGCATGAAATGTAAAATAATCACATCAAGGAGAATGGGGTATCCCTCCCCTCAAGCATTTAATCTTTGTGTTACAAACAACCCAATAACACTTTTGTGGTTTCTAAAAATGTATAATTAAGTTATTGTTTACTATAATTACCCTGTTTTGCTATCAAATACTATGTCTTATTCATTCTATTTTTTTATACCCATTAACCATCCCCACCTCCTCCCTCTAACCTATATATTTGAAGGAAGTATGTCTCTCAAAAATATTAAAACAAAAAATCTTGGTCTCAAAACACACATGCATTTAATATAAGTAAATATAAAAATTTAAACTCTCCTGATAAATCTTTCCTTGTAGGTGGTCAAATTTCAAGGATACATTTTCTGAAAATATATTCAGGGATAGATCTTAAGAACTTTTATTTTAATTCTGTATTGTTTTCCCCCTGAGAGTTGTCCGAGGACTAAAAGGAATTTTAAAATAATGTCTAGAAAACATAAAGATTCTCTCATACATACCTCTTAGGCATAAGTGGCAGAATTCGGATAATTCAATACACATTCATCCCTCCCTTTTCCCCAGTGCTCTCTGAAAACTGAAGGGTAATTTGGGGTTAAGTGGAGTTTCTGAAGGTCAAACTACTGTCATAAGTTCTACTGTTTTGGACTTTAGGGTCATGGGAGCACTCTAAACAATGATTCCAGTTTATCAAATACAGTGTTCTCCAAAAGTCAGATTCTCCAGGCTGGAATTTTGGAATTCTCACCACAGATGGATTGCACAGCCCTGGCAAATCACGAAGCTGTCTGAGCTTCAGTCTCCCAGCTAAATGGCGACAGCAGCACAGCACACCACATTAAACAGGATTTTTTCATCTAGCATGGCCACACCCTTCAGAGTCAAGGGAAATGTCAGCAGCCATTACTGATCTCATTTGAGGACAGAGAAATGAGGGTTCTGAAAATACTGGTGTTTCCCAAAGGGTGATATACAAGTAATAGATGATTCATAGGCAACCTCTGAGACAGAACTACTGACTTTGAGGAATGAAGATAAAAACCGGCAAAACGTAGGGACAGGAGGGAAAAACTGAATCCTCAAATGATAGCAGCTAGCAAATATTAAGCTGGCAAATGAAGCAATTAAAAATGAGCAAAATAGCTGTAGAAGCCCTGGGAAATGAACCATTCAAGAAAGTTGAGTTCCATGAACAGCTGATTCATAATGCCATTGAGGGCCACGAATTTCAACATTGAATAGTAACTTAAATTCTGTGATAAATGGAAAACCATGCTTCAGAATTTTGAAATGTCTTACACCATGGAAGAAAATAAGAAAGAAAGTTCCCTGATTTCTTACTTCAAATCAGACCAGGTCCCATTTCATGTAAGGCCAACTTTGATGGTCATTATCCAGCTTCCCATGACCTAAGACTCTAAATTACACTTCTGTAGGTTTGGAGTAGGTGCAGTCAATGCACTACATAACAATGTTTTTAATCATTGATGGACTCCATATACAAGGTGGTCCCATAAGATTATAGTAGAGCTGAAAACTTCCTATTGCATAGTGATGCTATAGCCATTAGAACATCATAGCACCATGAATGGTGCTGATGTAAACAAATCTACTGTGCTGTCAGTCATACAAAAGGATAGTACATAAAATTATATATAGTACATAATAACTGATAATGAACAACTGTTACTGCTTTGTGTAGCTACTATACTATTGATTGCCATTTCAGCGTATACTTCCGCTTACTAAAGAAACAAGCAAAAAAAAGTAACTGTAAAACAGCCTCAGGTGGTATTCCAGAAGGCACTATTATCATAGGAGATGACAGCTCCATGCACATATTGCCCCTGAAGACATTCCAGTGGGAAAAGAGGTGGAGGTGGAAGTCAGTGATATTGATGATCTTGGCCCTGTGTATGCCGGGACTAGTGTGAGTGTTTCTGAATTAGTTTTAAACAACAACAACAAAACTAAGTTAAAAAAATACGAAATTTTAAAATATAAAATAGCCTATAGAATAAGGATAGAAAGAAAAAATTTTGTACAACTATAAAATGTGTTTGCGCTTTAACCTAAGCATTATTACAAAAGAGTTCAAAATAATTTAAAAAGTTACAGTAAGCTAAGGTTAATTTATTACTGGAGAAAGAAAACATATTTTTAATAAATTTAACATAGCCTAAGTTCACCGTGTTACAGTACTACACAGCAATGTCCTAGTCCTTCACATTCACTCACCACTCACTCACTGACTCATCCAAAGCAACTTTCAGTCCTGCAAGCTCCATTCATGGTAAGTGCCCTATACCTAATTACTATTTCTTAATCTTTCGTGCCATATTTTTACTGTACCTTTTCTGTGTTTAGATATGCTTAGACATACAATACTTATCATTTTGTTACAACTGCCTACAGTATTCAATGCAGTGACATGCTGTACAAGTTTGTCACCTAAGAGCAATAGGCTATACCATATAGCCTACATACCCTAGTAGGCTATCCCATCTAGGCTTTTGTTGGTACTCTCTATGATATTCACACAACAACATAATTACCTAATGACCGATTTTTTCACAACATATCTTTGTCTGTAAGTGATGCATGACTATTTTTAATAAGACTCTCTACTGATGCTGAAGTCCAACAAAGTCTGAAATCCTCGTATGCCAAAAGATGTTTCTGTGCTTCCATGTGCACTTTACTCTCCTTGTAGCCAAATCTACCTTGAGATAGAAGGTGGTCATTTGCTACTTTTCTGAGAAAGAGGTGCCTTCTCTATTACCCTTATGCACCTCCACCCCCACCTAGAGATATGAATCGTTTAAATCTTACATATTATAAAGATAAAAAAAAGTTAGGTAGCATAAGAGAGAACTCAAAGGGTCACTGAAATGAAATGAATGAAAAATTGAATCATTTTTGAAAAAATCTAGGGCCATTGAATTATTCCAAGGTCACATGAGATAAAGAATAAAAAACATATGTTCTGATACCAGGTTCAGCATGCCATTCATTATGCTTTCTGATCTCCCTGAGGAGAAGCCTTTGTCATTTTAAGAAAAAGGATAAAAAGCATATACTTTTATCTGTAAAAAGGATTACAGAAATTAAATATTTTTATTAAGTGCAATATTCACTCAGTGCTATCTTGAAAACAATTTAATACTTCACTCAAAAAACTGAAAGAAGTAGAATTTTACCTTTAAAATAACTCCAGACATATTCATGCATATACAGTCATCAAAAGAATGTTGTAAAATTACAGCCAACTTTAGAGCAGAAACTGGGTAACAGCTCAGGAAAACACCATTCAAAATTGAAAGTTAATTAAAATTTAAATGAGAAAATATTAAGTTGGCTCTTTGTCTTTTATAATTTAAATTTTACTCAATAAATACAAAGGTCTATTCTTATATATTCCATTTCCAAAACATCCAATGCATAGCCATATCTCAATGGTAATCCACCACAAACGTTGTACAGGAAAGTTTTCCCTTCCACTTGGGCCATCTTTGCAAAAGGTAATAGTTGAGATGGGCAATAGTAATCACCCTCAGTCAATTCTGTATCCCAGGTCACCTGGCATATTTGTAAATAAAAATTTATTGTCAACATAATGTGTCTATTTCTTCAACGTAACTTACTATGTCAGAAATTATGAGGTGTGAAGAGAACTGTTCTTTACTGTGCTCTACATCTTATTACAAGAGAAGGAAAACATTTTCATGGCATTCATCTGTTGCAGTGAAAGCAATACTATCTTTTCAACTATACCTAATTTAATATTATTATTTAAATCAATATTTGAAAACTAATAAAGAGATTATTGAATCACAAGTTGATTTAATTTACACTATATAACTATGCACTGCATTAAGGAACCAATTCCATTACATTTTGGATCCAATTCCTAGGACAAATTAAAGCTTAATTTTCACGTTTCTCAAAATAATCTACATGATAACATTGCACAGAGAGAAAGACTGACAGAGCAAGATAACTGTTTATATGCAGACTTTATATCACAGAAGCTACTCATCCAAAGCTATTAACAGTTACATTCATTGAAAAGGAAAAAAAAAATCATAATTTCCCTCTCCAACTTGAATGTCTTCTGCATAAAAAGAAAGGGTAACAGCAAATATGAGCAGTTCAAAAAATAATGCAATTGGCTACTAGTCTTCATCTGGAATGAAATTCATGAGGAAGTAGGCATCATTATGCCTCAAAACAAAACTACTGCTGATGATCATGAAAATCTCCAGTCAACCTCTCTAATCACATACTACTATGCCTCCTTGCTTTCAGTTCCCACCTAAAGCCAGTGAATACTATGATCAGATACTTTTCCAGGCACTGGGGTTACACTGATGTGCGACAATAGATGTAAACTATAAACCCTGCTTTTGTGAATTTAGAGTCCAAAGCCCTTATGTTTCTTTCTAAATATGAGAGAGGGCTTTTCTCGGTACTCCTTTTAGCTAAAACCATTTAGTAGGACAGGGAAATTTATTTCTCACAGTTCTGGTGGCAGGAAAGCCTATGATCAAGGCAGTGGCAAATTTGGTGTCTGGTGAGAGCCTGTTTTCTGGTTCATACACATATGTCTTCTCATTGTGTCCTCACATGGCTAAAGAGGAACGGAGATCTCCAAATAACCTAATTATCTTCCAAAGGCCCCACCTCCTAATACCATCACATAGGGGATTAGGATTTCAACATAAAAATTTTCAGAGGGACACAAACATTCAATCTATAGCAGAAAGAGAAAGGAAGGAAAGTGAAGGAAGGAACAGGAAAGGGAAGGAAGGGACAGGGATGGGAAGGTCATTAAATTAGAGGTGGAGCTGAATGAATTGAGTACATGGGCTTAAAGGTATAATTGGGCCAGGTGCAGTGGCTGAAACCTGTAATCCCAGCACTTTGGGAGGCCGAAGGGGGTAGATCACTTGAGGTCAGGAGTTCAAGACAGCCTGGCCAACACGGTGAAACCCCATCTCTACTAAAAATATAAAAATTAGCTGGGCATGGTGGCAGGCACCTGTAATGTCACCTACTCAGGAGGTTAAAGCAGGAGGCAGAGGTTGCAGTGAGCGGAGATCATGCCACTGCACTCCAGGCTGGGGGAAAGAGCAAGACTGTTTCAAAAAAAAAAATAGGTGTAATTGACATGAAAACGGTTATCAGTGTGTCAGTAATACTATGCATTACTAACAATGGTTATAAATTAAGAGATTTCACCACAATTGTATTTGAATGACTGTAAGATTTGAGTTTTTCAAGGGCAAAGATCACATTGTATTCCTTTTTGCATCTCTAGCACCTAGCATAGTGATTAACATAGGATAAATACTTGGTAAATGTTGAGTAAATCAACGACTAAATCCTACCTCATTATCATGGATTGGGTAGGGGGCTAAAATTTATTAATTCTGACTCTGCTTTGAAAACACCTGAAAAAAATAAGTAGAAATAATCTTCCATGTATAATTACCCCTGTGCATTTAAAAGAAATCACATAAAAATTATTAAAATAATCATGACAATCTATTTTATAGCATGGCAATAAACAACTGAAAATGCCTGATGTAAAAACATGACTTATTTATATTTAAGTCAGGTGATAAAAAGTTTACAAAACACATTAATAAATTTAATTAAGAAAATTGGCATGTAGAGTATTTATTCTGAGGTCTTCTTTTTTCTATTTCATTATTTTGTTATAACAATAGGATATTAACATTTGAAGGGGTCAAAGAACATGTGAACTACCTTCTTGAGTAATTCTTCCTGTCTCCCCAAATATAGATTCTAGCTCAGCCAATAAATTCATTGGATACCAAATGTGGTTTGTTCTCTGACACTGTCTCACCCAAGAATGGTGTGCATGGCAATCGTTGCTGGTGCATTGCCCAGATCCCCATGACTTGGACCATTACAGTGCTGTTGGTCTGACTTCCAGAACATGTGTCTCTTTGCCTGTGGGCTCCCTCTGGCCACTAGAGTGGGCTTTGCCTGTAGGCATAGAGTGCCATAACTGCTGGGAAATTCATGTCCTCCAGTGCTCTCATCCTTCAGGTGAGATAGCTGCAAGGCACGTGCAGAGTTCCCCAGTAGAAACAGCCTTTAGTTGCTCCACGTTAACTTGTTTGCCATTCTTTTTTAAGCCTCATCCATTCCCTTTCTTCCTTCCCTCACTCCTCTGTTTGTATACTATTTCCAGGGATCACTTCCCAGTGAATTGCTAGTATTCTAATAAAAAAAAAAAACCAAACTAAGACAGTATATTTTACAGCTTTAGATTTATAAGATAAATGTAAAAAGTGAAAATGATTGAAAAAAATTAAGATATAGTAGAAATGTTTCACACTGGTATTCTGAAAGTAAATCTGAGTTTATCATTGGCAGTTGGGGTAGAGGGAAAACTATCATGGAGTAATCATTTACTCAAGAAACAGCAAATATTTTTCATACTCTGAATCTAAAAATATAAAGAAGGTACAGCCCTTGCTCTTAAGAAATAAAAGTTTTATGAGAAAGACAGACACAAAGTATGAAGAAGCCAAGTCTCCAAATACAGCCCCAATAATTGCTCTAATTTTTTATGCAAGCCCTTTTGCATTGTGGCTTTGCCTCTCCTCTAATCAAGAGGTGTGGTCTATTTACCAGCACTTTAACTCTGAGTTGGTTTTTTGATTTGCTTTGAGCAACCAAATGCAGTGGAAGTAATATCTGAGACTACTACTCTACTCCTAAAGAGGACTGGCACTTTCACTTCCGCCTTTTGGAGCCCAGCCACTATGGTGTAAGTCCACACCAGACTGCAGGATGATTAGAGCCACACAGAGGAGACTGTGGAGGAAGAGCAGCCGTTTTGGACATTCCAGCCCATCTTAAGTTCTCAGCTGAATGCAGCTGTATGAGTGACATCAGGTACACAATCAAAGAGGAGAATCTCCCAGCTGAGCCCAACCAAACTACAGGATCATAGGGAATAATAAGTTTTTTTAAGCCACCAAGTTTTGGAGTGGTTTGAGCAATAACAGATAACTGATTCAAGAAGCAATGACAGTGCAGTCTGATAATTCTACACCTCGGATGACATCTCTCTGCTTTACATGTCTCAGTCCCACCAGGCTAGCTTTGGCAAGGAGAGAGCCAGATCAGGAGCCACCACTGCCACATCAGGAACAAGTTTCAGTTTCACTCTACCATCCAACACCTAGCCAGACTCAGCTTGCAGCTCAGTTGACTGAAGAGGAGCAAAATAGGACAGCTCAAAGAATAAGCTTTGTATAACATCTGTCTAAAGGAATTTATGGCCCCGAAAGAGATAGATCAGATCAGAAAAAAAGATCTGGGAGTATGTGATCTGTATGATGGACTTTGTTTATGGGAACCCAATTCAGTTTCTGCCATGCATGCACATTTATCACCACGACTATATAGATAACTGGTTGATGAGATCTTTCATGTGCCCTTCCTGCATGGAGCCAGTCGATCCAGCACAGCTTACATCCTATGAGATTAATTAAGCCAGACTCTCTCATCTGACTTCAAGTGAACCATCATTTTTGGTGGTTTTGATTGTCACTGAGCCCAAAGAGCCAGGAATTAGGAATGAAAATCAGGCACAAAAGTTTCCTTAAAATTTCTGGATGGCTGCAGATGTTGGGGGAAAATTACATGACATTTTAGAAGCTTAGGGGGAAAATTAGGATGATATTTTTAGGTATAGCCTAGACTCAACATTTAAAAATATAATTGTATTTAGATCTTGAAAAAAAAAAAGAGAAAAGACAGATATTGGGTGAACACCTACAATAAGATAGCACTGTGCAAGGACTAAACAAAGATACATAAAATGTACTTGCTGCCATAAACACACATTTTTGCTAGGAATGATGGCCATTAATTGTAATGATTAGAGGATACCCAAGTTCTGAGAAGTATAATTATGACCCTATGGACAATAAGAGTTAAGAGAATAAAAGATATAAGTGTAGACTAACTGAAGGACTTTAGCTGAGATCAAAGGAAGGAAAAGTTGGGATCAAAAGAAAGAAAAGCCATCCAGGTAGGGGGAAGAGTTGAGTAAAAAGGCAGGAGGTAAACAGGGATGACGATCAGGATCTGTCTGACATAGAAGTGGAAAATATGGATAGCAAGAGGTAGCCTCTATTTTCTTACTCCACAATCCTAAAACATGTTCCCTAAAAACAGATGATGGATATTGGCCCTTCCTTCCTTTGAACCACTCAAAATATTAAGAGAATCACTTACGAACAGTAACAAAATATCACCCATCTTCTAATCACTGTTGAAAAGCAGATTTGCAAAATGTGTGCTTCTTTTTTCTCCTGGAGGATTCTTTCTTTGATTTTTTTGGCAAAGCACATACCAGTCAACCACATGTGTATTGCTATATCAGTAGGTTTTATCTACTGAAACAGCTAGCCTTAATACTTAATGCTATCAATACAAAGAAAAGTTCTATCAATTACTTCATATTTCCATTTGCAACAAAATTTTAATGTATTTACAGAGAATTTCAACAGTTCCTAATATCTACAATGTAGAAGGATACCATCTTATGCCTTGAAAATTAATAGGGAGATCTGCTTCCCTGGACTTTATTTAAACATAGTTATAGTTAATATATTTATTACCTTAATAATTTGTTCCCATTCATCAAAATAAAAAATAGAGTTCATTTATAAATTTAAATGAAACACTGATTAGAGTTTACATTTTCTCTTTTACACTACAATGCAGCCAGTCAATTCAATCCCATCTTTGTCAAGTGTCTAAAACATGGCTAAAATAATATATGTGCACATGTATACAAATATCTCTACACCCATATACGTAAATAATGGTTTATGGCTTGAATAGTTTCTGAGATTTATTAAATAAGACACCTTGACTGCTTCCCAAAGATGATAGTTACCTGACATATACAATTCTAAATGAGGTACCTTATCTCTCTCTTCCACACCTTCAAATTAATAGTGTTTTCCTAACATCAATCAAAATTTCTCAAAAGTGAACTTTAACAAACAAAGCATTTAGATGTTATGAAATGTACTATCTTAATGTTCATAAAAGTTATTGCTTACACCCTACATGATTACTTAATTACTATGATTCAATTATGAACAAAACAAAATGCAGAAAGTAAAACTCACTTGCTTTCTTGCCCAGAAGCCACATCCTGTAATTAAATTCTAAGATGGTAAAAAAAATCTCCTCAAACAAAGCAAGGGACTGGTGGAGCGGTTTCTTCTGCTCATTACCTTTGGGTTACAGCTGAATCATAGCTGTTAAGGGATCCTGTAGGCTGTAATGACTAGATCAACTGAGATCCAGGCTGCTAGCTAAGTGCACGCTGCTTTAGGAAATGAGTTCAGAAGAATGAAATCTGGACTCCCAGATCCAAGAACAGCCACAGATACTCAAACCCAGGTACCAGACAGGAGACCTGCATAGAACTCTGTGCCCAAAAATGATTCACTGGCCTGGGTGAGAATAAACTCAATTCTGTAGGGTAAATTGTGTGTATGGGTAGGCAGAGACCACAGTGTCATTTTTCCTAGATGGGCTTCTCTCTACATTTAATCAGCTACACTTATATTTCATTTCTCAAAGAGAGAATACAGTGTTCCCATCTTCATCAAGTGGTTTCATCACCATCATCATATGGACAGATACTATTAGCGCTCTGCCCATATGCCCTCAGCTTTCACCATTTCAGGCAGGCCAAGCTGACTTCCAACTGTTAGCACTTGCATTTTATTGCCTGAAAGCTTCTCTGCCTGCCAAAGACCACTCTGCCTATACAAGTGGCAGGCTGTAAATGCCAAGGAATTAATACCCTCAGAGAGTAGCCTTCAACTAATGACTGGCAGGAGTTGATGGATAAATACTCCAGCTCCCTTATCTCTCAGTGGGAAATTCTGTACCCTTGACTCTCAGAATGCTCTGGGTCATTAAGCTCCAGTTGCCCTCCTTATTGGTTTTTTCCCTTCTCTGCCCTACCTTTTCACTCCCCTATCAGTGTTCCTTGAGATTACCTCTTACATAAATTACTTATAGGAAAATCTTTGTCTCCGGGTTTGATTCACAAGCAACCCAAATGGAAATCATCATCATCATCATCATCATTATCATCATGGCAACAATAATAAGAGCACTGACTACTTACTGGGTTCCTACCATATGGACTTGAAACTTTTACTCATTATTCTATTAAAATTTTAATTCTCAGTATACACCTATATTACCCATACCTTATAGCTGAAAAAAAGAGAGGCATGGGAGATCTAAATAAATAGCTAAGATCTAGATCACTGAGTTAATAAGATTAGAAGACAGAATTTGTTTGATTTCAAACTAATTTTGCTCATTCCACCATACTATGCTGCAACCCATAAAAAATAAAATTAAAATAATTTAAAAACAAAATTCACATGCTGAGTCTTACTCTATTCTCAAAAAAAAAAAAAAAAAACCAGAAGGAATCATTTTTATTTCAGCTACTTAATAATAAGTCTCCAATGATATGTTTGTCAGCCTAATAATGGTTTCAGAAAGAGTCATCAGAATGTGGATAGTATATCCAAATGGAACATTCCTCCACCTAATGTTTGGCAGTGTCTCCTTTTTGTCACAGTAGCCTTTTAAAGGAGCAGGAGACTTCCTTAAGAGAAGGGATAATGTCTTACTTGTGTCTGGATTCCCAGGAAGAAGCCAGACAAATAGACATTTAGTGAATATTAGTTGAATTGACTGATTTGAGTTCTACTAAACTGTAATGCTATGAACATGTTTGGGGGAAATTCATTTTGATAAGACATCATCTGGATGCAAAGGAGACTGATAGGAAAGAGAAATCTTAGAAAATGAGGAGAAATGAAGTACATGATCCTCCCTAAGTATTATCTATAGAACAAAAGACTTATGCTTCAAAGACATCTGATATTGTAATGTAAGTGGTGCTTTGATATAATACTATCTTAAAATAGATTAAATGTAAAGTGATTGGGAAGGAAGTTCTGGAGTTCAGAATTCTAAGAGTTACAGCATAGCTCTGCTTTATGTTACTGGAGATACTCCATTGGAAATATTGCTGACTCTTCCAAATAATAGGTGGTGGGTTTATTTTCCAAAATGAATGGAAATATTTTCTTAAAGGGTTAGTAACCTGCCCATTAATAATCCAAATATTTCCACCTGACACACATTCTTTAATCAAAAGGTCAAAACTGTTGCTTGGGGCTGGGAGCTGAAGCATTTCCTACAACACCTTGCCATTTCATTTATTTTTTAAAAATTGTTTATTTCCATAGGTTTTGGGGGAACAGGTGGCATTTAGTTACATGAGTAAGTTATTTAGTATGCAGATAGTCCCTGACTTAAGATGGTTTGACTTATTTCAATTTTGTGATGGTGGTAAATTAATACGCATTCAGTAGAAACAATACTTGAGTACCCATATAGCTATTCTGTTTTTCACTTTCAGTATAAGAGATATTCAATATGATGTTGTAAAACAGGCATTGTCCGTGATGATTTTGCTCAACTATAAGCTAATGTAAGAATTCTGAGCATATTAGAGGTAGGCTAGGCTAAACTATGATATTGGTAGGCTAGTTGTAGCCAATGCATTTTTGTCTTAATGATGTTTTCAATTTATAATATGAGTATCAGGATATAACCCCATTGCAAGTTGAGGAGCATCTATATTTACAATTAAGTTACTTTTAATAGTTCTATAACCTCCTATTTATAACTGTAAAACATAAGTTTCTAAATGTATGGAAGAAATGGTCCATGAGAGAAAAATAGAACTTTTAATTATATTGATATGCCAATTATTTTAAAAACTATGTATGAATAAAACATTAAAATCCTAAATGGCTTCATCTTACAAAGTGTAGAGTAAAGCTGTAACCAGTTAAAATTAATTCATACCCTACATATAAGAGCTTGAAAGATGTAAAACTTAAAGAGACCAGAGAATATCATTTGAGAGACTGGTTGTGTGAAAATATAGTTATAAATTGCATGCTGTGCTGACTAGTTATAAATCTCATGCTGTTCTGTTCTGTCCCTCCTGGGATTTGAATCATCACTTTGTCCAGCATGTCCACTCTGTATACACTACCAGCCCATTAGTCACTTAGGTCATCAGATAGGAAAACAATATATATATTGGGTTTGGTACTATCTGTGGTTTCTGGCATCCATTAGGAATCTTGGAATGTATTCTCTGAGAATAAGGGGTGACTATTGTATAGGAAAGAGAAAGAAAACGAGGTACAAAGGGACAATTTTCTACAGAAAAAATTTAAAACCCCATAATTACATTTCCAAACCACAATTGGTTGTTTTAAAATAAAAGATTATTTTAAAATTAAACCTACAGAAGCAGAATCTAAAAATTATAGTAATTTACCATTTCATTAATTCATTATGTAAAATTGTACATTTAATTTGAAAAAACTTTCCAAATAGCAAAAACAGTATAAAAATTATCATATTTTATTACAGATTATTTTACCCTATATCCTATTATAAAATTTTTCAATTATGCAGCAAAGTTGAAAGAACTGTAGAGTAAAATCCCATGTACATACCACCTGGATTCTTCCATGACTATTCTATTGTGCTTCTTTTATCACATACCTATTAATTTAACCATCCTTCAGTCCACTGGTTAATCCATCTGGCTTTGGTACATTTCAAAGAAATTTTCAGACACAGAAAAATAATCTTGAAATACTTCTGTATGCATATGATTAATTATAGTTCAACATTTGCTTCCACTTTATATTAAATTTACATAGAATAAAATGCACAAATCTTAAATATGCATTCATTGAATTTTGATGAATATGTGTATTTGTGAACACCCAAACTCCAATCAGTATATAGAACATTCAGTTACAGATTATTTTGAGGAAAATAAAAACTTCATATAAGCTCCCTTTTCTCTAATCTGAAATATTATGTTTAAAGTGAAACAAAGGACATAGTTTTTCCTTAACTTCAATAAATATTTTCAACTGCATCTCAGCAAATAAATAAAGAGCAGCATATAAAGTGATGCCTATGGATTAGCTTGATTTAGAACAGGGATATTATACCAAACATTGACAGTGCCATATTGGCAAAATATACACAGGAGTGAGGTGAGGAAAAGACAAAAGGATGGCAACTGTGGTCAACATACCAACATTCAGCTCCAGCTAACTGATGCCATCCAAGAATCGGTGTCTCCTGTCAGCAAACCTTCAGGCTATTCAAGAAAGACTGGGAATCCAGATATTTATGTGTAATATATTGAATTTCTCGAATGTTAACAATGGGAGTATACACTTTTAAAACATTATGCGGTTTAGTAAAATTGAGCCTGTAGGTCGCCCAGATTACATTCTGTAGTTTTGAGTGTCATGCCATTTGATGACTTGTGGTTTCCTGTAGTATTATTATGATCAGATCGTATTCTGAGTCAACAGATGAATCTTAGAATCACATGATTTAAAGGCTCTATTAATCAGTATTTTAAGACATTTAAGACTTAAGCAGTTAGACATACCAGATATACCATATGCTATTATAACAGATAAACATAAAAACTAGAAGTAAACACTAATATATCTCTTTCTCCTCAGGAAACATACTCATACAAAATGAAGCAGACAATAACGGGGGTTTTATAGACTCCATTCTCTCTCAAGTATAGCATTTTGTTCACGTATTCATGCATTCATTATATTGTGTGTGTGTGTGTGTGTGTGTGTGTGTGTGTGTGTGGTATGTGTGCTATGTATACATGTGCTAGGCACTCTGTGCGTGTGTGCCTGTGTGTGCGCGTGTGTGCATGCGCTGTGAGCTGTGTATACATGTGCTAGGCACTGTCTTAGGTCTGAAGATACAACAGTAAGTAAAAGAAAAACTCGGGTTTCATAGAGTTTTGTTCAGGGAAGATAGACAATAAGTTCATAACACGCCTTGCGATTATAATAGGAGAAAAGTAAAGCATGGTTTAGGAGTGGGAGGTATATATGAGATGGTCAGAGAAGACTTTCCCAGCAAGATGGACTCTGAAGGGAGATAAAAAAGAAGAAACAAGAGAGAGCACTAAAAATATCCTGAGAAGGAGAGATCCATGCAGATAGAACTTGCCAGACTAAATGAGAAGACCTTAAATGCACCTCTAAAAAGTGTGTCACCAAATGCAAGTTAATATATACGTGCTTCCCTTTTAGAGTACCTATTGTCACATAAAGTATATACAAATCAAGAATGAAAGAACAAACACACTATTTGGAATTTAAGGGTATGAAACCCTAGCAAGTCTTTATTACAAGCTTATTATTCAGAGGGATCAATTCTGTAATTAAGATGTAATAGGATTTACAACTTATGATGTATACATTTTGTAGAATGCATTCACTACATAAAGATATCCCCTACCAACAGAATTCATAAGCACTAGAGTATTGCCAGGTGAAGTAAGATGGGGCTAATTATGGACAGTTGGCAGACCATTTTCATACAGAAAAATGGAATCTATATGAACAATGAGAACAGGAGCTCATTATACAGTCTTCAGAGATTATGCCTGATTTTTTTTCCTTGAGCTTCTCCTAATGTAGAGTACGGTTATGAAAGTTAAAGAACCTCTCTGCTGCCAGCCCCTCTAAAGGTGCTCATAGCAGGTGGTGCTAATGTACCTTGACATAGGATTTTCTTGCTCAGGAGCTCAAAATAGGTAAAAGGGATTATGGCAACATCTTCACCTGACCCAGCAATGTCGCTGTCTTTTGTCACCCATCATTCCAGTTTCAGAAAAGTCTATCTAACATTTCAATCAGAGACTGGCAGAATTTGCCTTTTTATACCTGTCAAGATTGAAGGTAATTGTGCTCCCAGGGCCATTTCACTTGAAGGAAATATATGGAAATTAGAAATATACCACATTCTGAAAGAACCTGCCAATTTCTGAGCGCCTTTGTGAACTCTCTTTTTCTGTTTAATATAAAAATAGAAAGGGAAGGGCAGGGGAAGGGTTAGGCTGGAAGCACACAGTGAAATATGTTTGCCTGCCTGCAAAGCCACCACACTGAAGCTGCTACTGCTTTTTGCCTTGACACAAATACTTCATAGTCTCCAATTATATTAACTGCTCATGTGGTAAAAAACCATCTGGGGTAGTAAATGTAACTGAGTTCACAGACATGATAAACTTGGAAACATCCTGAATGCAAACAAGGGCAATGTGAAGATGCTATCCCATCATATTTGGTTTTAGAGTTTTATTTTTAATAAATTGGGACTCTTTTTTAAACAATGGCTATGTTATTAATTAAAGACATTGCCATAATGTCGTTTAAAATGTATGTGAATATATTTACAATATTACTGGTAAGTGAAACGAAACCATAATTCTCTGTGAGTTACGAGACTATCAGGACCTTTAAAAGAAGAGCAAAACAGTCTCAAAATGTAAAAGAGCCCAAGATGTTCACATGTGAAACAGATTTGCTTAGCATCCAGAAACTGGCCACAGCTGCCATTACATCTAACGTTTTCCTCCCAATCTACCTCTCTGCTCTACTAACCAGCGGGAAAAAATGTGATTCACATCCTTATCAGAATTCATCACCTCTGTATTTGGGTACAAAGCAAGACCTAAGTTCTCAATTTCTCTGAAGGAAACTAAGTAAACTGTCTATACATTAGCAGCATTATTTTTTAGTTCTCAGTGCTTATCAAAAATAGAGGATTTATGGTATATATGTTGAATATATCGTGTTTTTTTTTAAATTTATTCCCTAGGGAAACTTAGAAGTAACTACTTTGTTTGAGGAAGCATTTTTTAAAAAATAGCTTAGGGGCATGAGTGCTGATATATTTACCTGTACAGAAATGAGCCCAATCATTAATAGCTGGTTTTCAGGGCCTTCATATTGTTCCCCTTCCCTAAATGGTCAAATCAAATCCTCTTCACACAGGTCCTTCCCTCCCTCCCCCAATACTCTCCCTTCTTCTACCACCACCTCCCTCCTACATCTCCCACTGGAAAAGCAGGAGTTAATGGAGGATGGCCCTTGACTAAATTCTATGCATGATTATCAAAACTTGGTCAGAAAAGCTAAACGATGTGTCAACTTGTGTATATGGGTACTTTCTTCAGCAAATAACTGCTACGCCTTTTCCTCCCCCTAAAAAAAGAAAAGAATGATACCTTAAGAAAAATGTTTTTAGCTCAAAATATTATATGCAGTTGAGATAATTTTGAACAGAGTTGCATAAGCTGGTCAGAGAAAGATCTTGATTTCTAGTGTTGCCAAATTTTGTCTAAGATAAAGTAACTAAATTTTTAATTCACTGGTCATTCATTCACTCATTTCCTTACTCATCAGTTAGCCAGTCATACGTGAAATGTTTACTGAATACTCATTATGTGTCAGGAAGTTCTAGCCACTAGGGACACACCAGCAAAACAGAACACACAAAACCCTTACTCTCATGGAGCTTACATTTGGAGGCTGAGTTGGAGGGAGCACAGAGAGAGATAATAAACATGTAGGCTCAAAAATAAATGGGATGCTTTTTCAGATTGGGATACATGGTATAAGGAAAACAGAAGACGGTAACAGAATAAGATGCCTGGAGTAAGGGAGTGGGGCTGTCAGCAGAGGCCTGTCTGAGGGGGCAGCGTCTGAGCTGACATCTGAATGATAACAAGGGGACAGTGAGGTGACGATGCACGAAGGAGTGAGTGGGACACAGTCATGTCCTGAGGTGGGTATCAGTTCCTATGTGCCTGGAATAGAAAGAAGGCTGGCGTGGTTAGAGCTGAGAGAGTCATGGGTAGAGAGGTGGGAGGTGAGGACTAGAAGACAGGCAAGAGCAGGCTCATAGTAGCTGAGCAAATTGTGGATTTTTCTCTGAGTGCAGTAGGACTCATTAGAGAGTGTTAGGCAGGGGTGTAGTGTGATCTGATTTCTACATTTTAAATATCATTTCAGATGCTGCATGGAGAATGGATTGAAGAGAGGAAGTGTAACAGAGGGAAGACTTGTGACAGTATAACTTGCCATCTCTCCTCCATTGCTCCAGCCTTTGATTCACAAGCCTTCTGGCATGAGGACCAGAGATATTTCAGGTTTGCCCTGGGGCCAAGAGCTGGGGTTAGCACTGAGAAAAGGGTAGGTTTGTTCCAATGTACAAGGGACTCTAGACAGCTTACTCAGGCCATATGCTCCACCTCCTACCAGGGTTGAGACCTTGGACAAGTAATTGTTCTCCACCTCACTTTCTTTTCATATTTTAACATGGGATCATTATATTATAGTATCCCCTTAATGGGACTGTTCTGATTATTCACACAGAATAGTGCTTAAAATAATGTTGAGAATACAGTAAGCTACAAGAGAAAAGATAGCAAATAGTACTAGCACTGTAATTGCTATTATGTCAGTTAAGCACATGGTATTTTGAGATCCAGGTTTGAGGAGAAGCAAAGAAATTGACAATAGAGGCCTAGTAAGGAGCTGTATCAGATTTCTGAGAGGCTCCTATTTCCTGCCATCTGTATCCTGAGGAAGATTGTCTAAAATGGACAAAGTATGAGAATCGTCTACCTTCAGACTATGCTGGAAAATGAGCAGGATGAGCCACTGGTGCTATTTCCAACTTTTCCTTTTGGTTATTTAGCTGGGTTGAGACAAGTAGATGAGCTAGAGAAAACAGAAGTAGACATTCTATACAGTAATAGAGCCCTGAAGTTCCTTTTCAGTAGAAACCACATGGAACTTCCATTGGTGAGGCCCTACTTCACATCCTCTTAGCTCACCTCAGTTCATGTGAAACCATCTGGTTCCTACACACACCAACAGCTCCCCACCCTAAAGCATTTGTGTCTTTCTGCCTCTCCACCTGCTCAGCCTATGTTCAGGGCAGCCAGGAAGTGCCAGAGATTAAACACCCCTAAGAGAAACCACCAACAATGAAGGATGGGGCCAGTGAATAAATACTCAACTTCCCTGTCCCCAGGTGTACACAATTCTGAGGCTATTTTATACAAGATCTATAGCAGGACTTAGTCCTAGTTACCCTTATCCTTAATCTGATCATTAAAATCCTTTTTTTAAGTTGCCTCATTCTCCTTTCCTTCATTCTTGTTTCCTGGAACTACTTATCAAATAAACTGTTATATCTGAGTCACTGTGTCAGGTTTTGCTTTTGGAAGAATCCTAACTAGGACACCATATAATGCTTTCAAACAGCACGGCCCTCATGTGAGCTTTCTTCCATAGTGAAGCAACATTTTCCAACCAGTATCCCAATGATTAATTCCAGTGCAGAATGAAAGTGAACAGAAAACAGAAGGAAGGGGGTTGGAGGAAGTAGGGGGAGCTCTAGGCTAATATTATGGCCAGGAAGCCACCCTGACCCTTTCTGACTAAACCTACAGTCACAGAGACCGACACTTGCATAATAAAGATGCACTAAATGTCTGTGGCATTAATTATTATCTGACTCGGAATTTTGACAGAATTCAGTTAAAAACTGAACATGTTGAGACAGGCACTGGCATGAAGCCCCAACCTAGTCAGATGTACATCTTAATTTACTGCAGATGGGCACCAAGTCATTTTGCCAATTTGGACGTTCCCAATAAGGTCTCACAAATAGATCTGTTCTCCAACAATATCTGCCTTCAATCAAAAGTGGAACAAATATTAAAAATGTGATTTAATGCATACATAAACGCACGCACACATGCAGGCACACACACCCACACACACCCACCCACGCACACATACATACACACTAATGTTACCCACTGGGTTTAAGCCCAGTGAGGTCAGATTCTGTTCAAAGATAAAAATAACCTCTTATTATCATTTTGCTCCTAAAGATTGCTTACATTTAACCATTATATAAAGATGAACTGTCCCCAAAGAGAATAAAATTAATAATTGCCAACTATTTCACCTATGTTTGCTACACCTCCAACTCTCATATATTATTCTTTATTCTTCCTCAAGTATAATATAATACTAAGCTCATTTCTCTTCTGTTCAGGCTATGGATTTTCCTTGTTTTTCTGTACCCAGTAAAATCCTCCACTTAAGACATGAAAGTTCAGAATATTGGCTAGTCAAAATTCTACTTATGTTAATAGAGAATGCATTTTTAAGAATAATTACAAAAGAATTATTTTATATTAAATGGTGATCACTAGAAGTCAAAGCTGTGCATATATATATATGTGTGTGTGTGTGTGTGTATATACATATGTATATATATATGTGTGTGTATGTATATATACACACACACACACACACACACATATATATACACACACACACACACGTATATATGTTGTTGGGTATCATGGGATGGTTCTTTGTAACATCTCTTTGAAACTGCAGGTAATTTTTCCCAATGACAAATAGTTCAAAAGATTTCACTTCTAAGAGTTGTCATGTCCCAGCTCCTTTATTTATTTATTTATTTAGTCAAACCATGGTACATTTCCCTCCTATAACCAAGAGGACTGTTTCCATCAGATCAAATTATTTTATAGGTTCTAATAAATAAACAATACTCCATAAACAAAGTGAATTACATTAGCACTAACTTTAATACTTGAATCTAAAAATATATACCTGAAGTACCAATGAAATCTTCTACAAATTCAATTCTAGAATACCTTCGTAGGATATAATAACAGGTTAGTTCTCATGCTTAAGCCTATTGGTACAAGTCACTTCAGTGCCACCTGACCATCTAATTCAAGGAAAGCGAGGGTCCCGGTAAAATCACAGCAGCTCAGGGAAGATACTAGGAGACCTTGATGCATAATTAATTTTGCCCTGCTTCTTCTTCCTATATACTCAAGATTTTAACAGTTATTCAACCACAACATCCTAGCCACCTAACCAACACAATGTCCACCCACGTCCTTGGCAGAACTTCTGGGAGAAAAGGATAACTCTTACAAAGATGCCTAACTGATTCAAAAGTAACAATGTTAAATTCTAAAGGAATCTTGGCAATTCCTTCAATCCTCTAAACCGCATAGTAGTACTCAGGTAAAAGCATTCATTTTCCACATAAATATATCTAACTTACAAAGTACTCACCAGCTCCCAATGGAGAAGGTTGTTCTATTGTTTTTTATGCTTGAGTCATTATCAAGCTTACTCTGGTAATAAATCAAAATCTCTCTCCTTGCCTCTTTTTATCTATTGTCTCTAATTCTGTCTCCAAGGACAACAGTATATTTCATAGTTCTCTTTAGTAACTGTCTTTTATTTTTCAGTTTGAAAACTATCCTTCCCCTACTCTGCATCAATTAATGTTAAGCCCCTTGAGAATGAAGAAATTATTTTAAAACTATTTTTAGACTCTGAGGATCTGACACAAAGTAGATGCTCAATAAATGCAAACTGAAATGCTAAACATAAAGCAATCTCCATTCCCTTCTAAAATACAGCTGTATTTGAAGATGCTCTTGATCAACGAGATTATTCATTGGTTCCCCACTTACATATAACACACATTATTAAGTAGAAAAAAAAATTTCTCTTCTATATTTAAGTCAATGTTTATACCAATGGAGAAAAACAGAAGCATGGATAAAAGAATATATTACGTATTTATATTTGAAACTTAGCATATCCTTCTTTCTTAAAGTTGACCACATCTGAAACAAAACTTAAGTCAAAGAATAGAAATCCAAATACAAGAAGACCCAGAAAGGTGACCCAGCTCTCCATCTGGTCTCTACCTTTAGTTCCTCTTTGTTCACCACTCATACTGAGGAAATGGAAATTACCCTTCCAGATAAAGCAATGCTCGAATCTGACAGTGTGACCCTTTCTGTATTTTAGGCTTTCGCAGCTGGATCTCCATACCATCCTTAGGAAACACACATGTAATTAATAATTTAGGTTTCAAAAGTTAGAACCTAAATGTCCTTCTCTTTGAACTGGTATCTGTTTGAAAATAAGTATCAAGACTTGTAACAAGAACATACCTTGTGCAGAGGAAGAATTAAATATTATAGCGACTGACCATCAAATTGGTTTATGGAAAATTTGATAAGTTAAACATAGTTGCAAATGCTTCAAGCTATCATGTATATATATGTGGACACATTAAAGTATATCCAAAAAAATGAATGTCCAAACACAGGTAAGAAGGCTCTCAAATTCTTTACCTGGATTGTGAATAAGGCAAAATATGACTTTACTAGTGATCCCAATGAAAATATTTAGAAAGAAAGTGATTAATTATTGTAGTAAAGATGTATATAATAGTATATGAGAATTTAAAACCATACACTATTTAGGATTAAACGTTAAAAACAGCATTTTTTAAATATGACCAGATGCTTACAAATCAGGGATGAATGCAATTTTGTTACTTTTCATTGTCTTTTGTTTTCACGATCAAATGGTTCACCACTTAGTACACCATAAACCTAAATCTAGCAGTCATTTATTTTCCTAAACATTTTTGAGAATCTTAATCGTTAAGAAATAGTCTAAAAATGTATAATCATAAGTCATGTGGCTACGTGCTTCTTAAAGCTTGTCAAAAAAAAATTTTAACAAACTGAGGTTTAAAGACAGAGCTGGCTTTTGTTAGTGATTCATGAATTGAGCAGCATTCCGTCTACAAAATATGGCGAGCTCCGATGAGTCGAGCAGCAGGTGTTGACTTTATAGACAGAAAGTGCTAAAGAAAGCAGAAATAAGGAACAAGAAATAAAGAACGAAAGGCAGATTGGTCATGTCAAAGTTACTTTCCTGGAGAGAGATCCAAGATGGCCGATTAGCAACAGCTCAGGAATGTAGCTCCCAGTGAAAGCGCAGAGAACGAGTGGACGCCGCACTTTCCGACGAATTTTTGTTGCCCACAGACCGGGAGATTCCCGGCAGAGGAGCCA
>CAUYQU010067358.1:0-69126 GCA_963574635.1 Cheracebus regulus | reverse complement strand
CTGTGCATGCCTAATCCCTGCTTGTAAGCAATTTCTGCTCCATACAAGCAGGATAGTAACTAATGCAGACAGTCCCTGCTGACTTTCCTCCTGTATTATGCTAACCACTCCAATTAGATCCCATTTGTCTATTTTGGTTTTTGTTTCCAACACTTTTGGTGTTTTAGTCATGAAGTCCTTGCCTACGCCTGTGTCCTGAATGGTATTGCCTAGGTTTTCTTCTAGGGTTTTTATGGTGTTAGGTCTTATGTTTAAGTCTTTAATCCATCTGGAGTTAATTTCAGTGTAAGGTGTCAGGAAGGGGTCCAGTTTCTGCTTTCATCACACTGCTAGCCAGTTTTCCCAACACCATTCATTAAACAGGGAATCCTTCCCCCATTGCTTGTTTTTGGCAGGTTTGTCAAAGATCAGATGGTTGTAGATGTGTGTCATTGTCTCAAGGCCTCTGTTCTGTTCCATTGGTCTATATCTCTGCTTTGGTACCAGTACCACACTGTTTTGATTACCGTAGCCTTGTAGTATAGTTTGAAGTCAGGTATCATAGTGCCTCCAGCTTTGTTCTTTTGGCTTAGAATTGTCTTGGCTATGTGGGCTCTCTTTTGGTTCCATATGAAGTTTAAAGTGTTTTTTTCCAGTTCAGTGCAGAGAGTCATAGATAGCTTGATGGGGATAGCACTGAATCTATAAATTACTTTGGGCAGTATGGCCATTTTCACAATATTGATTCTTCCTAACCATGAGCATGGAATGTATTTCCCATCTGTTTGTGTCCTCTCTTATTTCCTTCAGCAGTGGTTTGTAGTTCTGCTTGAACAAGTCCTTTACATCCTTTCTTAGTTTTATTCCTAGGTATTTTATTCTCTTTGTAGCGATTGTGAATGGCAGTTTGTTCTTGATTTGGTTCTCTTTGAGTCTGTTATTGGTGTATAGGAATGCTTGTGATTTTTGCACATTGATTTTGTATTCTGAGACTTTGCTGAAGTTCCTTATCAGTTTCAGGAGATTCTGGGATGTGACAATGGGGTTTTGTAAATATACAATCATGTCGTCTGCAAATAGAGACAATTTGACTTCCTCCTTTCCTATTTGAATACCCTTTATTTCTTTTTCTTGCCTGATTGCTCTGGCTAGAACTTCCAATACTATATTGAAGAGGAGTGGTGAGAAGATGGACAGACAAAGGATGGGTGCCAGATTTCAAAGGGAATGATTCCATTTTTTGCCCATTCAATATGATATTGGCTGTGGGTTTGTCATAAATAGCATTTATTATTTTGAGATATATTCCATCTGTACCTAGTTTATTGAGAGTTTTTAGCATAAAGCGCTCTTGAATTTTGTCAAAGGCCTTCTCTGCATCTATTGAGATAATCGTGCAGTTTTTGTCTTTGGTTCTGTTTATGTGGTGGATTATGTTTATAGATTTGCATATGTTGAACCAGCCTTGCATCCTCGTGATGAAGCCTACTTGATCATGGTGGATAAACTTTTTGATGTGCTGTTCCAATCAGTTTGCCAGTATTTCATTGGAGATTTTTGCAAATATGTTTATCATGGATATTGGCCTGAAGTTTTCTTTTTTTGTTGAGTCTCTGATGGGTTTTGGTATCAGGATGATGTTGATCTCATAAAATGAGTTAGGGAGAATTTCCTCTTTTTATATTGTTTGGAATAGATTCAGAAGGAATGGTATCAGCTCCTCTTTGTATGTCTGGTAGAATTTGGCTGTGAACCCATCTGGACCTGGGCTTTTTTTGGTTGGTAGACTATTAATTACTGCCTCAATTTCAGCCCTTGTTATTGGTCTATTCAGGGTTCTGACTTCTTCCTGGTTTAGGCTTGGGAGGGTGCAAGTGTACAGGAATTGATCCATTTCTTCCAGGTTTACTGGTTTATATGCATAGAGTTGTTTATAGTAATCTCTGATGGTAGTTTGTATTTCTGTGGAATCAGTGGTGATATTTTTTATCACCACTTTTATTTTTTTTATTGCATCTATTTGATTCTTCTCTCTTTTCTTTTTTATTAATCTGGCTAGCAGTCTGTCTTTTTTGTTGATCTTTTCAGAAAACCAGTTCCTGGATTTACTGATTTTTTTGATGGGTTTTTGTGTCTCTATCTCCTTCAGTTCTGCTCTGATCTGAGTTACTTCTTGTCTTCTGTTAGTTTTTAACTTTTTTTGATCTTGCTCCTCTGGCTCTTTCAATTTTGGTGATATGATGTCCATTTTATATCTTTCCTTGCTTCTCTGGTGGGCATTTATTGCTATAAATTTTCCTTTAGACACTGCTTTAAATTTGTCCCAGAGATTATGGTACATTGTGTCTTTGTTGTTTCTGAATTCAAATAACATTTTTATTTCTGCCTTCGTTTCATTGTATATCCAGTCAACACTAAGAGCCAGTTGTTCAGTTTCCATGAAGTTGTGTGGTTCTGAGTTAGTTTCTGAATTCTGAGTTCTAATTTGATTGCACTGTGGTCTGAAAGACTGTTTGTTATGATTTCCATTCTTTCGCATTTGCTGAGGTGTGATTTACTTCTAATTATGCGGTCAGTTTTAGAGTAGGTGTGATGTGGTACTGAGAAGAATGTATCTGTTGATTTGGGGTGGATAGTTCTGTAGCTGTCTATTAGGTTTGCTTGGTCCAGGTCTGAATTCAATTCCTGGATATCCTTGTTAATTTTCTGTCTCATTGATCTGTCTAATATTGACAGTGGAGTGTTAAAGTCTCCCACTATTATTGTGTGGGAGTTGAAGTCTCCTTGTAGGTCATTAAGAACTTGCTTTATGTATCTGGATGATCCTATATATTTAGGATCGTTAGCTCTTCTTGTTGCATTGATACTTTTATCATTATGTAATGCCCTTCTTTGTCTCTTTCGAACTTTGTTGGCTTAAAGTCTGTTTTATCAGACACTAGGATTGCAACTCCTGCTTTTTTTTGCTCTCCGTTTGTTTGATAAATCTTCCTCCATCCCTTTATTTTGAGGCTATGTGTGTCCTTGCATGTGAGATGGGTTTCCTGGATACAGCTAGTCAAACCAATTGGTTTTGACTTCTTATCCAATTTACCAGTCTGTGTTTTTTGATTGAGGCATTTAACCCATTTACATTTAAGGTTAATATTGTTATGTGTGAATTTTATCCTGCCATTTTGATGCTAGCTGGTTGTTCTGCCCAGTAGTTGATGCAATTTCTTCATTGTGTCAATGCTCTTTACCATTTGGTACATTTTTGGAGTGGCTAGTATTGTTCCTTTCTATATTTAGTGCTTCTTTCAGGAGCTCTTGTAGGGCAGGCCTGGTGGTGATGAAATCCCTCAACAGTTGCTTGTTTGTAAAGGATTTTATTTCTCCTTTGCTTATGAAGCTTAGTTTCACTGTATATTAAATTCTAAGTCAAAAATTCTTTTCTTTAAGATGTTGAATATTGGCCCCCACTCTGTTCTGGCTTGTAGGGTTTCTGCCAAGAGATCCACTGTGAGTCGGATGGGCTTCCCTTTGTGGGTAACCTGACCTTTCTCTCTGGCTGTCCTTAGCATTTTTTCCATCATTTCAACCCTGGTGAATCTGATGGTTATATGCCTTGGGGTTGCTCTTCTTGAAGAATATCTTTGTGGTGTTCTCTGTATTTCCCAGACTTGAATATTCTGGATAATATCCTGAAGAGTGTTTTCCAGCTTGGATTCATTCTCTCCATCATATTCAGCTACATCTATCAAACATAGATTAGGTCTTTTCACATAATTCCATATTTCTTGGAGGCATTGTTCATTTCTTTTCAATCTTTTATCTCTAATCCTGCCTTCTCATTTTATTTCATTGAGTTGATCTTCAGTCTCTGATATCCTTTCTTCTGCTTGGTTGATTCAGCTGTTGAAACTTGTGTATGCTTTGCGAAGTTCTCATGTTGTGTTTTTCAGCTCCATCAATTCACTTGTATTCCTCTCTAAGCTGTTTATTCTCATTAGCATTTCATCAAATCTTTTTTTAAGCTTCTTAGTTTCTTTGCATTGGATTAGAACATGCTCTTTTAGCTCAGATAAGTTTCTTATTACCCACCTTCTGAAGGCTGTTTCTGTCAATTCGTCAACTCATTCTCAATCCAGCTTTGTTCTCTTGCTGGTGAGAAGTTGTGATCCCTTGGTGGAGGAGAGGCTTTTTGGTTTTGGGTGTTTTCAGACTTTTTGCACTGGTTTCTTCCTGTATTTGTGGATTTATCTACCTGTGGTGTTTGTAGCTGGTGACTTTTGGATAGGGCCTCTGAGTGGATGTCCTTTTTGTTGATGATGAAGTTGTTTCTTTTTGATTTTTAGTTTTCCTTCTAACAGTCTGGCCCCTCTGCTGTAGGACTGCTGGAGGTCCACTCCAGACCCTGCTTGTTTGGGAGCACCTGCAGTAGCTGCAGAACAGTAAAGATTTCTTCCAGTTTCTTGTGCTATTATCTTTATCCCAGAAGGATACCTGCCAGGTGTCAGCCTGAGCTCTCCTTTATGAGGTGTCTCTTTGGATATACAGGGATCGGGGAGCTGCTTGAGGAGACAGTCTGTCCCTTGTAGGAGCTCAAGTGCTGAGCTGTGAACTCTGTTGTTTTGTTCAGAGCTGCTGGGCAGGTACATTTAAGTCTGCTGCAGTGGAACTCATAACCACCTTTTTTCCCCATTTCTCTGTCCTGGGAAGGTGGGGCTTTAGTTATAAGTTCCTGACGTGCTGCTGCCTTTTTTCAGAGATGCCCTGCTCAGCAAGGAGATAGCCTAGTCACAGTCTGCCCACAGAGGCATTGCTGAGCTGCCATGGGCTCCGCCCAGCTGCTGTGTGAACTTCCTTGCGGTTTTGTTTATAGAGGTACAGTTAGAACTGCCTTGGTAATGGCAGTCTGCCTCAGTTATGGAAACTGCCTCTGTAATGGCAGACTGCCTTGGTAATGGTGGACTGCCTTGGTAATGGCAGACTGCCTCAGTAGTGCTGGACTGCTTCGGTAATGGCAGACATCCTTCCCTCCAAAGAGCTGGATCGTCTGGGCCCAGCTGTGCTTGCTGTGAAACTCTCAATCCAGAGTATTTCAGATTGCTAATCTTTGTGGGGGTGGAACCCACTGAGCCAGATCACCTGGCTCTCCGTTTCAGCCCCTTTTTTTTTTCAGGTGAATGGGCAGCTCTGTCTCCCAGGCATTGCAGGTGCCAGTTGAAATGGCCACCCAGATTTGTGTGAGTTTTTGTGCAGAGACCCACTGCACCAGCTGAAACAGCCGCACTGGAAATTCGTGGCACTTTTCAGCCCAGGAATCTCCTGGTCTGTCGGCAGTAATAACTCGTTTGGAAATGTGGTGATCACTCACCCTCTGCATTGTTCTCACGGGGAACTGCACTCCAGAGCTGTTCCTATTTGGCCATCTTGGATCCACCCACCACCAGTAACTATAATTAACTGAATAATGCCACACTGAACACCGTAACTGACAAAATGTAGCTTAATACATAGTCAATCAGTAATCATCATTATTTCTATAACCAATGAGAATCCCTGACAAAAAAAAAAATCTTTGTATCAGCACACTCCCTTTGCCCCTCTTTTTGCCTTTAAAAACATCCCCATAACAAAAGTCATATAAAGCTCATGCTAGGCCCAGTAGCTCACACCTGTAATCCCAACACTTTGGGAGGCCAAGGCAGGTGGATCACATGAGGTTGGGAGGTTGAGACCAGCCTGATCAACATGGAGAAATCCTGTCTCTACTGAAAACACAAAATTAGCCAGGCATGGTGGTGCATGCCTATAATCCCAGCTGCTGGAAAGGCTGATGCAGGACAATTGCTTGAACCTGGGAGGCTGAGGTTGTGGTGAGCTGAGATTGTACCACTGCACTCCAGCCTGAGCAACAAGGGTGAAACTCCATCTCAGAAAAAGAAGGAAGGAAGGGAGGGAGGGAGGGAGGGAGGAAGAAAGGAAGGAGGGAGGGAAGGAGGCAAGCTCATATGCAAAGGGACTTGGGTCTGAGTCTTCTGGGCAGCTGTCCTCACTGGCTCAAGTAAACACTTTAAATCATATTTTGGGCTTCAGCTTCTTCCTTTTAGAATGAGAGACATATTACTTTTCAAAGGTTTTTCTAATTTACATGTTTATACCCCAGACACACAACTAGACAGTTGAAACTGGCACTTTCCCTCAGCTCAGGTTTTCAGAATCACTCTTCCTTCCTCTTTATAATCAGCTTTTATTTACTATCCATTTATAATTGTTAAGTGTAATCATATCTCTTCAGCCTGTTTATAAAATGCATTTTATACACATATATGTATTCATTTTTGAATCCTTCCTTAAAAATTAGTTATTCTGATTTCTGAATGAATTTTACACTCATTTTCAGCATCATTCACCAATTTGTAACATGTTAATTACACTCAATATTTAGAACCAAATGTAGGATCGCTTATGAAGATTTGTAAAAACAGATGCATGATTTTCCTCAATTCAGAACTGTTTATTAAGAAATATCTTGATTTTGTTCATACATTTTTGCCCTCCCAATCTCTAGGCTGTGACCCTAAGGAAACAAAACAATCATTAAGAAATGAGACGAGCAGGGCTCGGTGGCTCATGCCTGTAATCCCAGAACTTTGGGATGCCAAGGTAGACAGACCACGAGGTCAAGAGATCGAGACCATCCTGGCCAACATGGTGAAACTCTGTCACTACTAAAAATACAGAACAATTGGCCAGACATTGTGGCATGCGCCTGTAATCCCAGCTGCTCAGGAGGCTGAGGCATCCAAGACTGGAGAATCCTGGTCTTTTATTAGAGGGCTTAATAAGAGGAGATCAGAATTTTGTAGCAAATGCCTGATGAGGTTGGAAGTCCAAAAATTTGTCATGGGATGAGGAGTACTCAAACCAATAGTAGAGGAGCTGCAATAATCCCCAGGCTTCAGGAGTTCAGTTGCAGAGCACAACCCATTAAGTAATAGAGGCATAGACACTAATCAAACACTACAAAAGTCCACTTGCCTCTGCCTCAGTTCTATCATTATCACTGAGCTGCTCCTTTAGTCCGAAACTCCAAATTCAGACTGTGATTTTGTTTTGAGGATCTACTTGTGTACTCATGCCTGTGGCCCTATCTTCCTCTGAATCTCAAACTACAATCTACAAATCATCAGCAGATTGCATTGCTGGCGAACCGTAAGCCTGTTGCTAAATTAGTGATATAAATTTTATTTAAAGTATTCCCGAATTCTGAGCCCCTGGGAACCCTCCCTGTCAACACTGCCTTAAAGAATTATTGTATGTGTATTATTACCTTCACTAGTTTGCCAGTTACTCATCTATGCTAATGCCAATAGGTTAGGGCTTATTCACAAGCTTTTTAAGAGATGCTTTATCAAAAGCGATGCGAAAATCAAGATAAATTATGCCTTTTCATAAATTAACTTAGTTACTTCGTCAAAAAATGTAGATTAGCCCGACATGATTTATTTTTAGAGAATACGGGCTAAACACCTGTTCAGCAACCCAGATAATTGATTCCATTATTTTAGGAGAGATTTAACAGTAGCTCAGCTTTGAAGAAAAGTGCAAACAATTGACCAATCACCTTCTCCATTAAAACTCCAGAAAAATCACAGAAAATATTAGTCTATTAACTATATGAGAGAATAAGGATTTCTTCTTATTTTCTAATTACCATCTGATATTATTTGGCTGTGTCCCCACCCAAATCTCATCTTGAATTGTAGCTCCCACAATTTCCACCTGTTGTGGGAGAAACTTGGTAAGAGGTAATTGGATCAAGGGTGCTGTTCTCATGATAGTGAATACATCTCACAAGATCTGATAGGTTTATAAAGAGGAGTCCCCTGCACAAGTCTTTTCTTCCTGCCACATGTAAGAAGTCCCTTTTGTTGTACAAAAATTAGCCAGACATAGTGGCATGTGCCTGCAATCTCAGCTACTCAAGAGGCTCAGGCAAGACAATTGCTTGAATGCAGGAGGCTGTGAGTAGAAATAACACCACTGCACTTCAGCCTGGATGCCAAACTGCGACTCCGTCTCCAAAAAAAAAGAGAGAGAACAACAATTATATTCACATGCCTGTGTGTCACTCATAAGACTATGATCACTCTGTGGTTTTGTGAAATTTCCTCTATGCCTGGCACTTATAGCTTGCTACAACTGAGACAGCAATTTGTTACTGGTTCCAGATTTTTAAAAATGATGATTTTTATTGGGTTTAATGAAAAAATGATGATCTTTATTGTGTTCAGTTTAAATGATGATTCAATTTGGTCTGGTATGAATAACCTCTGGGAAAATAATTCTATCAGCTCTGGTTAGAGAGAGGGATATACAGAAAACTTGGTAAACCACGAGGTTTAAGCAAGTTCTCCCCATCACAGAAGCTTAGCCACAGTGTGATTTGCCATCAGAACACTTCTCCTGCCTCCCACCTTCCACATGCACAAGTTGTCAGTTAAACAAGCTATAAATAATAATTCCCACTGTCCATATCAGAAATAGACATGTCTAGACTTACCCACAATTAAATGAGATTTTAAAAGCACATATATACACACACACATTTAAAATGATCGCACTTCCAAGCTTTCAATAACATTTAGAACAAATTAATGGTCAGTTCAAGATGGCAGAATGGGCACATATTTTCCCCCTTCTGCCCCTTCCCAACTGTCATTGAAATGATGGAATAAATATAAATTTGGAATAAGAATGAAACAGGGAAGAGAGACAAGGCAGCAACATCAGTGTTAAAGCTGTTTCAAAAATTGCTGAGAGCTTAGGAATGTGATGGGATAGTTCTGACAAAAGAAATAGACCCTAGGAAGTCACGCTCCACCACATATGTTGAGAGAGCAGCAGGCTAGGTAAGAGCAGCCCACCCCTTGATTACAGAGAGGCTCTGGGCTGTGACTCGGTAAGCATGCCCCAGGCTGGAAAGGAACGGGAAGGCTTAAAACAGGAGGCATAACTGAAGACTTGTATGTGAACACTTCATTGCTCTTTCTTATCCCTAGTTCAAAGGCAAGCAGCAGGGTTTATCTACAAGCAAGACATCGAGGGAACTGAATAAGCTGAGAAGACCTACGATTTTTTGTGGGGAAGTTGGAATAACAGGAAAATATCCTGCTGAATCTCCCATTTTAGAAGCCAACCTAATAATTCTGACAGCCAAATGACCTAGCTAATGAAGAATTATACTCAAGGAGATATGTAAGCAAGTGTATGGGGTTTACACAAGCCTCTATTCTTAAAAACCCAAGGATGACCACAAACGGAACAAAAACCGTGAAGAAGAAATAACTAGATAAGTAATCCTTTTTAAAAAATTTCTGAGAAAGTAGAGATAATTCAATAAAGTTTAAGTAAAAATCGAATTAGTGTACACAGGAGATGTAAGAAGATATTTAATTCATAAAATAGGAATCAAATGGTATCAAAAGGAATAGGTAGAGAACACGGAACAAACACTAAAAGGTTAAAGATATGCTTGTGAAATGAACTAGACAAAAAGCTTTACAAAAACCTCCCATCATTATAAAACAAAACCAAAGATATTGAAAATATGAACTACATTATCTGTGTAGTCAAAAATCATATAAAAGCTATTTATTGATTTTTAACATTCACTGTCAACTCATAAACATAAAGAAGCCTCAGATTTATAGAAAGTGTTAATATCCCTGACAATGTAAAAAGTATTAATAGGAAATAGGGAAGAAAGTATAGCTAAAATCATCATCTCCTATCAAATGGCATCATTTGTTGATTAAAACGATGGGAACAAGAAATACAGCTATTTATAGTTACATAAGTAAACCAGAAAAGAAAGTAACAGTGAAAGTAGCACGAACATGGAGAAGAATGTGGACCAAGAAAGGATGAGCTAAATTCTCATCTTTCAAAGTAGGAAAGCATTAAGGCATGGAATTGTGTTTAAAGAGATTAACTTCAGAAACACTTGTGTAAACATATTATCTAGAGTTATGGAGGCAGCCACAAAGAAGCTGAAAACATAAATGGTAAAAAGTTGTTGCCTCTGGGGACTGGGAATGAGATTCGCAAGTATAAAACAAGAGAGTGGTCCTTTTATCAAAAACCATTCATGCTACAGTAGTGGATATTTTGCCAAGTGCTCACATTATTTTGATTTAAAGTAATTACAGGTAAATATTGCCCTTGTAGATTAAAGTCAATTAATGTTATGAAAGTTCGAACTTAAAAGCATTTAAGTGTTCCGTTCTATATCTAATTCATTTAGGGTATGGAGTAGCAAAGTGATACTTAGGCAACCTCTAGAACGAAAGTGGATTTTTGACAGAGAAGTGTCAAAAATCCAAGAGGAAAAGCATGCGCGATAATTTCCAAAAACAGAGTAAGATTTGTGAAGTCTTCCTCCCTAGAAGCGCTCAGGAATATGTTACTGTACATAACCTTGGAGTATTTTAAAAGAAATAGATCCATTATACTCAAAGATTGACTAACTACACGGCTGGCAATACCTAAGAAAGCCAGGCCCAGATAAGAACACAGCTGGGCAGATATGGGGACCTCAACATAAGACTGCGGCTAGCAGAATGTTACTCTGGAGACGTATGTGAGTGACGCAGTCCTAAATAGAGGCCCTCACATTTGTCAGTGCACTGCCTCTCCTCCCCTTAGGTGACAAAATGCCTCCTTTTCTGGGTTAACTCCACTTCCCCTCCCCACCACCAGTGCCAGGTCTGAGCTCCTATTCCAGATCAATCTATCGGGGATTGGTCGTGGCATTATGTCTCTATGCAGAAAGACCCCATTGGAATTCTACTCCCTCTCTTTTCTATTTACGGCAGTTCTGAAAAGGAAAGGAAACGAATTACCTGATGGGTGGAACTGAAGAAGAAAGAGGCATCTGTAGCCCTGACCCTTCTTCTCCTGTTGCTCTTCAGGATTTCTGTGCCTGTAGAGAACATGCATACAGCTCTGCTCTCTGCAGGGAGTGATGTGGGGCCACTCCCGCCAGAAAGTCCTGTGATTTTCTACATTACCTGACTGGGGTAAAACTATGCCTAATTTTGGAGGAAACTATTAGAAGAGTTATTGTTTTCAAATACTCAAGCCATATAGTCCAGTCGCCTCATTAGTTTCAAAACTTCCATTTATGATCAAAGTATTCACTATCCAAACACCAACTGAGGGAGAACTGATTTGACAGGACAGTATATAAAAAGGCTTTAGGATTTTAGTTGTCTAAATATAAGCTAACAGATATATATTCATGAACTTGGGATACAGCACTCTTTGCCATAGAAACAAGTGCTTACTGAATCCTAAAGGAAAGCAAATCTGTCTCAAATAATCTTGGGGGGAAAATAAAATTTATCCAGTGAGTTTTAATGGAATCTCACAGAGCTCTGGGATTTCCTAGTTCTGCCTCAGGGAGCTAGCAAGAAGAATGCAGTAAGCCATGGTTCCAGAAACTCCAACACAGCCCCCCAGCCTCCACCAGATGAGCCTCACTTTGGACTGTTTACTGTCAGATTTTATTTGGGAAAGAAAAGGATTACTTTGCCTTCTTAAAACTAGGTTTACATGATCTGGCCCGTAACTCTGGCTGAATTCACCTTCTGTTCTGCTGTGGCCACTAACACTTGAGTTTGAATTCTTTTCTTATCTCTCTTTCCCTTGTTCCCTCCCTCCCTCCATCCCTCCCTCCCTTCCTTGCTTCCTCCCTTCCTTCCTTCTTTCCTTTCTTCCTCCCTTCCTTCCTTCTTCCCTTCCTTCTTTCTTCCCTTCCTTCCTTTTTCTGCATTTCCTCTGTCTTTTCCTCAACAACCATTCATTGAATGCCTGAGACTAATCAATGTTTTTATTCTTCCTTCTTGATCTTTTTCTGACCTCCAACAACTTCCAGGTTCCTCTCCTGGGTAACTTACCAAATTTTGGGAGTGGTGTCAAATTCACCCCCATTATTGGTAGCATACAGCCATCCCATTACTGTGTATATATCCAGATGATTATAAATCATTCTATTATAAAGACACATGCACATGTATATTCATTGTGGCACTGTTCACAACAGCAAAGACGTGGAACCAACCCAAATTCCCATCGATGACAGGCTGGACAAGGAAAATGTGGCACATATACACCATGGAATACTATGCAGCCATAAAAAATAATGAGTTTGTGTCCTTTGTAGCGACATGGATGAATATGGAAACCATCATTCTCAGCAGACTGACACAAGAACAGAAAACCAAACACTGCATGTTCTCACTCACAGGTGGGTATTGAACAATGAGAAGACATCAACACAGAGAGGGGAGCATCACATACTAGCGTCTGTTGGGGGGCACTAGGGGAGGGACTGCAGGGGGTAGGGATTTGGGGAGGGATAACATGGGGATAAATGTCAGATATAGGTGATGGGGATGGAGGCAGCAAACCACATTGCCATGTATGTACCTATGCAACAACCCTGCATGTTCTGCACATGTACCCCAGAACCTAAAGTGCAATAAAAAAAATATATATATATACATATATATATAAACCTGAGACAAAATTGATCATAAAGATACTTTTTCAATGTACATTAAAATGACTACATTGAATAACTGCCCAGTGGAATATGTAGAGGTATCAGCTGTTTCCTTTCCAGCTCATTTTGAGTTTTGTCTTCTCAAAAACATTCAAGGTCATCAGCTTCTTTGTTACCAGGCTACCCTTTTTCTAGAGTCTCTTCAAGACTAACACTTTCTGATTCCACGTTTGGTCCAATATCATAAAATTTATCATTTATATTTTGTCTTTTTCCCTCAAGGTCAGTTATTCCCATCAGCACATTTAAGCTAAATGACTGACTGATTATATATACTTTAAATGCACCCAAATAATATCATTGTAGTAAGAGTTGACTTCACTGTCTCAATCATGCAAATCAAGAAAGGAGAGAATTTAGAGTCCTAGGGAAAGGGAGATTTATAGACAAAGAAGTTTGGAGTATGTTTCATATTATACTAATATAGGCAGTTGCCTTATTTTTATGCATTTCCCTATTTCCTATCTTGAAACAGCAGCATTAAAAAGCTGATATGGCATTGAGCCAGTGAGTGAACAACACTATAATATGCTTATTTCACACATTTTAAATCCCATTTTCTCCAAGTAGGAAGTCTTTTATTAATGGAATATGAAGCCGCTTCCAGGATCTAATTAGTTTTAATTTAATTCCTTTTCACAGCCCTGTAGGGTGGTAAGTCAGAGGTAAATAGCAAGCGGGCTTAATGAAGCTACTGTGGGAGAAAATGTCACGTAAAGTTTCCAAAACAATAACGCTTTCAGTTGATACTTATCCACTGCAGGCACCTCAAGGAACTTGGAATTGAAGTCCTTTAGGAAAAAAATGCAGAACTCTGACCTTGTAAATCTACTACCTTGCCTTTGCAAAAGACAGAAAAGAATATTTTATTACTATTCTCTCATCTACCAATTATGTTTTTTTTTTTCTGTTACCAGAGGTGAGCAGGGAAGAAACAGAGGAGATAGAATAAAAAAAGCCCTCCATGAATCAAAGTGAAAGCGAGGCTTCGATCAGTTCACAGAAATCCAGGAAGCCATCAGGAGGACAGTTGGTGGCACTCTGTGACCAGAAGAGAGGAAAGAATACTGACAAGAAGTGAGGGTGGGGAGGATGGGCAGGCACACACACGGCTCTTGTCCCTTTTTCTCCTGATGCCATGACCTGCAGACAGCCTGCAAATGTGGGAGCTGGAATGGCACCTGTTCTCTCCTGCACACTTCAGCCTAAAATAGAAGAAAATACTTCAGCTGTGATAAATGTGTGTCTGATTTTAGCTTACCTTGCACACTCATCAATTAAGGTTTGGTGACTCCAGGGACATTGCAGATTTCTGCTGCATAATCAGAAAATATTAATACTACTTTGGAAAACACTGTTAGGTAGTAAATGTACTCATGGGGGCAACATTTTTAACTGATGTGAGTGAATAAAATGATAGACTTAAGGGAATATTTTTGAAAGAGATAATGATCTTTCCGATTATTATGATAAAGTGTTTATTTATTAGATAATACTGGATATTATTAAAGACACTCTTTAAAACTGTTTGCAAAACATTTTTACATAGCTGAGAATGAAGGAAGAATAAGAAAAGTGATATTCAAGAGTTGTAAAAGGCAGTATAAAGTAACTCTTCTAAAATTATGGTTAAACTAAAATGTGGACTTAGAATTTACTTTAATCCCTGAAATTAGAGTATAGAGTGTATCAACAGATCTTTGTTTTAAAAACAAGAACATCTACACATTTTAAAATATATATTCTACAAGATATTTCTCATGTAAAGAATACGGCTATCACCACACAAAAACTGTATGGTGATAGCCGTATTTTTACAATGAAACAATAAATCTGCCCTTTAAGATCAACCCTTTTCTCCTAAAAGAAAATGTGAAGGGACTGTTCACAATAGCAAAAAGATGGAATGGACCCAAGTGCCCATCAATGGTGGATAGAATTTTAAAAAATAAATGTGGTACACAGGCAGCATGGAATACTATGCAGCCATAAAAAGGAATGAAGTCATGTCCTTTGCAGCAACATGGACTCAGCTGGAGGCCATTATCTGTTTTACTTATAAGTGGGAGCTGAATACTGGGCATACATGGACATAATGATGGCACCACAGACACTGAAGAATACAAGATGAGAAAGGGAGAGAGAGGGACAAGTGTCGAAAAGCTACCTATTGGGTGCTGTGACCACTTTCTAGGTGATGAGTTCAATCATACCCCAAACCTGAGCATCATGCTATATACTCATGTAACAAACCTGCAAATGTACTTCCTGAATCTAAAATAAAAGTTAAAAAAGATAATGATGGCAACACTTAAAACTATTCTCAATAATCAGACCTATTCTACTTTATTAAGACACATTTTCTTAAATACAAAGATAATGCAGATGGACTTGTTACATAGGTAAACATGGGCCACAGCAGTTTGCTGTAGCGACCAACCCATCACCTAGGTGTTAAGCCCAACATCCAGTAGCTATTCTTCCTGATGCTCTCCCTCCCCAACCCAATCCCCTCCCACAGGCCCCAGTGTGTGTTGTTCTGCTCCCTGTGTCCCTGTGTGTGTTCTCATTGTTCAGATCCCACTTACAAGTGAGAACATGCAAAGTTTAGTTTTCTGTTCCTGTATTAGTTTGCTGAGGATAATAGCTTCCAGCTCCACCCAAGTCCCTGCAAAGGACATGATCTCATTGCATTTTATGGCTGCATAGTATTCCGTGGTGTATATGTACCACATTTTTCTTTATCCAGTCTATCATTGATGGCATTTGGGTTGATTTCATGTCTTTCCTATTGTGAATAGTGTTGCAATGAACATACACATACATGTATCTTTATAAAAGAATGATGTATATTCCTCTGGGTATACATCCAGTAATGGGATTGCTGGGTCAAATGTCATGTCTGGTTCTAGGTCTTTGAGGAATTGCCACACTGTCTTCCACAATGTTGAACTAATTTACACTCTCACCCACAGTGTAAAAGCATTCCTATTTTTCCACATCCTCTCCAGCATCTGTTGTTTCTTGGCTTTTTAATAATCATCATTCTGACTGGCATTAGATGATATCTCGTTTTGGTTTTGATTTGTATTTCTCTAATGATCAGCAATGTTGAGCTTTTTTTCATATGTTTTTTGGCCACGTAAGTGTCTTCTTTTGAGAAATGTCTGTTCATGTCCTTTGCACACTTTTAAATGGGGTTGCTTGTTTCTTCCTTGTACATTTTTTGAAGTTTCTTGTAGATTCTAGATATTAGAACTTTGTCAGATACATAGATTGCAAAAAATTTTTCTCACAGTCTGTAGTTTGTCTGTTCACTCTGATGATAGTTTATTTTGCTATGCAGAAGCTCTTTAGTTTAATTAGATCCCGTTTGTCAATTTTTTCTTTTGTTGCAATTGCTTTTAATGTTTTTATCATGAAATCTTTGCCTGTGCCTATGTCCTGAATGGTATTGTCTAGATTTTCTTCTGGCCTTTTTTATAGTTTTTGATTTTACATTTAATTCTTTAATCCATCTTGAGTTAATTTTTGGATAAGGTGTAAAGAAATGGTCCCGTTTCAATTTTCTGAATATGGCCAGCCAGTTCTCCCAGAACCATCTATTAAGCAGAGAACCCTTTCCCCATTGCTCGTTTTTGTCAGGTTTGTCAAAGATCAGATGGTTGTAGATACATGGTCTTATTTCTGAGGCCTCTGTTCTCCATTGGTCTATGTGTCTGTTTTTATACCATTGCCATGCTATTTTGCTTACTGTAGTCTTGTAGCGTAGTCTGAAGTCAGGTGACATGATACATCCAGATTTGTTCTTTTTGGTTAGGATTCTCTTGGCTTTACAAGCTCTTTTCTGCTTCCATATGAATTTTAAAGTAGTTTTTTTCTAATTCTGTGAATGATGTCAGTGGTAGTTTAATGAGAATAGCATTGAATCCATTAATTCCTTTGGGAAGTATGGTCATTTTCAAACTATTGATTTTTCCTATCCATGAACATGGAATGTTTTTCCATTTGAGTCCTATCTGATTTCACTGAGATGTAGTTTGCAGTTCTCCTTAAAGAGATCCTTCACTTCTCTTTTTAGCTATGTTCCTAGGTATTTTAGTTTATTGTAGCAGTTGGGAATGGGTGTTGATTCATGATTTGGCTCTCTGCTCGTCTATTGTTGGTGAATAGGAATGCTTGCGATTTTTGCACATTGGTTTTGTATCCTGAGAATTTGCTGGTTTCTTATCACCTTAAGAAGCTTTCTGGCTGAGACAGTGGGGTTTTCTAGATATAAAATTATGTCATCTGCAAACAGAGGCAATTTGACTTCCTCTCTTCCTATTTGAATACCCTTTCTTTCTTTCTCTTGCCTGTTTGTCCAGACCAGAACTTCCAATACTATGTTGAATAGGAATGGTGAGAGAGGGCATCCTCCTCTTCTGCTGGTTTTCAAAGGAAATGCTTCCAGCTTTTGCCTATTCAGTACGATATTGGCTGTGGGTTTGTCATAAATTGCTCTTATTTTATGTAGGTATGTTCCATCATTACCCATTTTATCTAGAGTTTTTAACATGAAGGTTGTTAAATTTTATTGAAGGTCTTTTCGGTGTCAGTCAAGACAATGACGTGGTTTTTCTATATTTTTGGTTTTTATAAGCTTAGGGAAATGGTGAGAAGGATGAAATTTCCCCAAATTTAGTCACATTAGTTCTAGAAGAAAAAAGCATCACTAGCTATCAGTGATGTAGAATCATAAATTTTGAATGAGTGAGGGTGACAGCTTTGGACATCTCAGATTTGGGGATTCTATCAGGGTTTTCAGTGTCTAAGTACACAGTCTAGGTGTAGGCAAAACCACAATCTCATGTCTACCTAGAACATCTCATCAATTTATGAATCAAATAAGCTCTAGAATAATGTAAATAAGGACAAAATGGTGACTAGTACAAAACGAGACTATCCTGAAACACAATATTCCAAAAGAAAAGAAAATATGGAGGGAGTCAAGTACAGGAACAAAGGATGCAGGTGCTGTTAAGTGGTTTGCTCCTAGGTGGTTGTTAAAAGATGCTTTAAGTGTGCCATAGGAGAGGTCTCTGCCCAGATAGTTTTTATAAGTGTAAATTGTGTATTTTATATATAAAGTGGATACATAAGAAATCCAATTTTAGCTGGACATAGTCTTGGTTTACACTTGTAATCCCAGCACTTTGGAAGGCAAAGGCAGAAGTATCACTTGAGACCAGGAGTTCAAGACAGGCCTACAACATAGAATACATGCAGACAGAAATATTGCAAGACATTGTTTATACCCTCAAAAAAGAGAAAATCTAATTTTAAAAAATTTTCCAAACTACGTGAAAATTGCAAGACAGGAAGGATTTTTTTAAAATCAGCAAAGTGACCAATATGTTCCTATATTACAGTAATTCCCACCTTGAATGGCTCACATCGTTTTGAACCATAATTTATTGACCCGATGGAAAGTATTTACTGCCTACTTCATACAGGCACAGTTCTCAACATTTGAGATGTAATAATGAATAAAACATAAAATTCCCTGCCTTCAAAAGAGCTTGTTTTCTAGCAAGAGAACATATATTATAAATATAATTATAATAAATGAGTGAGTTACATAGTGTGTTAGAAGGTGACAAATACTATGAAAATACATAGAGCAAATAAGATCAGTTGCCAGCATGGTAAAGCAATTTAGAATTTTAAAGTGCACCATTGCTGTAGGTATTATTTCAAAGGTGATATTTGAACAACAGAATGAGTAAAGAAAGAAAGAAACACTGCCATCATTGGAAAAGTCCATGTTAGATGGCAACAGAAAGCATTCATTTCAATCTCAAGTGTGGAAGCAGAGAATCTGGTTGCAGGTGCTAGGAAGTAATAGATGTGTTGGTGGCAATCTGTGAAAGTGCCTTTCTCATTGCTTTAATTTTCTTAGTGAAAACGTGAGGAAAGTAATCAGCTGAGAGAAAATAGAAGGAAGAAGTCAAGAGTCTGAATTCAGGGCAGAAGGTAGAAAATATCAATCTAGGAAAAGAGATAAATAACCTAGAGAAATGGCTTATGACTCTCAGGCAGCATTCATGGCCCATTTGGGTCTCACAGTGTGAATACTCAACATATATGCATGTTTTTCTTCAGCCACTGTCAGCAACATGAGTAACGCCACAGAGTAGATAAGGAGAACAGTTTTGCCAGTCGAGGATGCTAAGGCAATGGGCTTATGGGAGAATGCAAGGGAGTGATTAGATTGATTACGCATGAGATGTATGATCAGTAAGAAGACAGAACATGAAGGGGCTGAAGAACAATAGAAAGCTTGTGGAACCAATGAATTAGAGGTCTCGGTGGAGTCAAAATATTACCAGGATCAGAATGATAGAGGGAATAAATTAAAAACTTAGGAGGGGGAGGTTAGAGTGGGAGCGATAAAATTTAGACAGCAAACAGATTGCAGTTATTAGTAATGACATAGTTCTACTACAAGATCATAGGAATGCATGGCTGAAGAAGATAAGACAAGGACAATTGGAGAAGAAGCGTTGAAGATACTGACCACCAAGGTTATTGGAAAAATCTACATGTATTCTAAATCACCCAGAATTAAGTCTGAAGTTGTACTGGAAAGAATGACAATGATCCAGGAATTAAAAGTGTAAGAAACTAATGGAAAATAACTCTGGGATCAGTAGACAGTAGTCATAATTAGGACAGTAGATGACAAAATCTAATGACGAGATATTCAATGCTGGGAGTTTGGCAGAGGAGGGCAAGAGTGGCTTAGAAGTGGCAAAGAAAAGCAATATGGCACCTGTCCTGCCTTGAGGATCAGTTGGGAGAGGATTATGAGTGGGAAAGCAGACACCCCTTGGGAAGGCTATAGAGAAAGGAATCCCCGAATGATACCTTTATCCTGCCTAAGGGGCTAGGCACAGTAGACAGAAGCTTAGATTCCTGGAGAAAACAATTACAACTCAATAATTCTCACTCCTCATTTTGCAAAGAATTAGAGATTCTTCCAAAGTTGTCTTAGGAAACCACCTGGTATTAAATGCTGACTGCCAGAGAAAGATTGTAGTCATTGGGAGGATATACCCAGTGTCCTAATCTAAAAGAACTATCTCCAGTGTACAGGATAAACCTTATCATGCTGTATTGCATATGTATGTATACAGACAATTCTCACAGAGTGCCAATGCAATGCATCTTTACTAACGAAACTCAGTCATCACTGTTGGTGGGAGTGTAAATTAGTCTAACCATTGTGGAAGACAGTGTGGTGATTCCTCAAGGACCTAGAAATAGAAATTACATTTGACCCAGCAATCCCATTACTGAGTATATATCCAAAGGATTATAAATCATTCTATTATAAGGACACATGCACACGAATGTTCATTGTAGCACTGTTTACCACAGCAAAGACTTGGAACCAACCCAAATGCCCATCAATAATAGAATGGACAGGGAAAACATGGCACATATACACCATGGAATACTATACAGCCATAAAAATCAATGAGTTCGTGTCCTTTGTAAGGACATGGATTAACCTGGAAACCATCATTCTCAGTAAACTGATGCAAGAACAGAAAATCAAACACCACATGTTCTCACTCATAGGTGGGTGTTGAACAATGAGAACACATGGACACAGGGAGGGGAGCATCATACACTGGGGTCTGTTGCGGGGGGCTAGGGGAGGGACAGCAGGGGTAGGGAGGTTGGGGAGGGATAGCATGGGGAGAAATGCCAGATATAGGTGACGGGGGGATGGAGGCAGCAAACCACATTGCCATATATGTACCTATGCAACAATCCTGCATGATCTTCAAAACCTAAAACCATGTACCCCAAAACCTAAAATGCAATAAAAAAATAAATAAAATAAAAAATTATATATATATATATATATAAAGAAAATTAACATAGGGACAGAAAACCAAATACTGTATGTTCTCACTTATAAGTGGGAGCTGAACATTGAGTACCCATGGACATAAGGAAACAAGAGCCACCAGGGCCTACTCGAGGGTGGAAAGTGAGAGGAGGGTGAGTATCAAGAAAGAACATATTGCATATTGGGTGCTCTGCTTATTACCTAAGTGACAAAATAATTTGTGCACCAAACCCTGTGATGCACAATTTACTTATGTAATACACCTGCACATGTACCCAACTGAACCTAAAATAAAAGTTAGAAAAAAAAAAAGAAAAAGAAAATAAATAAAAATAAAAATAAAACTGTGGCACTGAGCTTATCAGAAATAGGCAAAAATAAAATTCTTCCAGATTTGTATAGGCCTTGCACAAGATAAATCTGCTCTCAAGAGTAGAAATTTTAGTTGTATTTTTAACTTGGCAGAGCACAGTCAGGACCTCTCTGCCATTTTTAAGGCAATGAAACACATTTATTCTAAATTTTATATAATATTTGTGCTACTTTCAGCTCTCTCCAAGTGTGAAGAAAGGTTTAAATGTGTCTCTTCAGCTTCTCACACTGACTGATTAGTTAAATGAATGGGAAAGTAATGAATGACCATTGGGAAACAAGTACAATAATTATGATGAAAAGATTGAATAAAATGTTGATATTTTACTTTGAAAACTTAACATTTTTTCCATAGCTTCTTTTTTTCTCATGCAAGTCTATCTCCATAACAAAGACAGAATGTATTTGCAACAGTTCATAGTAAAATGATAAGATACCTCTGAGTATGTCATAGTCTTAAAAGATTACCTTCTAATACCTCTATGATAAATAATCCAACTAAACTTACTTTTTAACGTCCCTATCATTTGGTGAATAATACATAAGCTAATCCTAACTAGCTTCTACAGTAATGAGATGTCTTCTATATTTCTGAAACTCTGAGCAATTCTCTTGATAAGAAGATGATAGCAAGGATTTGTTTTATAAATTCAAGAGAGAATGCCCTTTTTGGCATTTGATTTTTTAAAACAATTTTCCTCTATATCCACATTTAGCCATAATTTAAAGCAACTTTATTATCAGCTTTTAAAAAATAAAATAAATTTTAAAATGCTTTAATTCCTAAATTCACAATTCAAATCAATTAGTTATTTTTATCTTGCTATATTTAAGCTACACATAGTTAAACTCAAATTTTTAACAATATCACTTAGAAAATTTCTGTTTCCCTGATCTCAAAACTCTGAGTTTACATTTTGCAAAGAAAAGTTTCTTCTGTCTACAATTCTCTCACAATTCAAAACCTAAATTTTGTCCTCATTGTGCCATGGAATTCCTAAATTGGAAGGCTAGAGACACTACTGCTTTCTTATAATGCCTTCATACACATTTGCTTTTTAACATATGTTTCTATCATATTAAAAATATTAATTTTGTTTGGCAGTCAGTGACACACTACCATCAAATGAAAGATGAAAACTCACAGATAAACAACCAATTGGTAAGATGCCCCCACATATTATCTTTTTAAAAATTATGTCTGTTTCCTAGAGATAAATATATAGAAGTAGAAAGAGCATCTTAAAGGAAAATTAATGTCAGCAACTGCTTAATTTCTATTTATTCAATCTAACTGAGTCAGTTCAAAATCTCTAAACTGCTTGTGTCTTAATTATTAAAGAATTAATAATTCTAAGTAGCTAGTATTTTACAGAAGAGATATTTACATGATCACAATACTGTATTAATATAATTGAAATATGTTATTCAAACAATTGAATAGATATTGTAACCAAGATATGTGTGCCAGTAATAGAAAAAGCACCATGTTTATGATCTTTCCAGATGAAAATTGCTCATAAGAAATGAGCTGAGCCCCAGTTTGCTCATCTGTAAGTAAAATAATGAATATATTTTTCTCATAGAGGTAGTATAAGGATCAAATGAGGAAATGCTCATGAAATGCTTAACAAATTATATAGTACACAGTAGCATTCAGCTATGTCAGCTATTCTTGCTATTTATATTATTAGTAATACAACCTTACAATCTTAGCTTGCAAGATTCTGTTACATCTGTGTTTGCTTTCCTCAGTATCCCATGGCACACTCTCTCATTTTAGCCTGATGATTTTTTCACTTCCTTGCCTTTGTTCATACTGTTCCATGATCTAAAATGTTCTTCTTCATCTTGCCCATTCCCATTATCTCATTTGTCTACATCCCAGCTCTTTTCATCTGTATTAGTGATCCATTGTCACATAGTGAATGAATACCCCAAGACTTGTGACTTGAAAAATGAACTCTTACTATGTCAGTTTCGGTTGGCCCAGAATTTGGGCCTGGTTTAACTGAATACTCTGCCTGAGAGTCTCTCACAGGGCTGCAGTCAAGATGTTGCCAGGGTTGTAGTCTTAGCTTAAGGCTCAAATGAAGAAGGTTCTACTTCCAGCCTCACTCACATGATTGTTCACAGGATTCAGTCCCTCATGAGCTGTTGATGTGAGAGCATTAATTGCTTACTGGCTGTTGGCCAGATGCCACCATCAGTTCCTTGGTACCATGACCATCTCCAATATTGCAGCAGCTCCATTTTTTTAAATCAAAGTGTGCAAACTGAGAAGGAACAGAGAATGCCAACGAGATCAAATCAGTTCTTTGTCAACTAATTATGGTAGTGACATTTTATCATTTTTATCTTATTCTACTTCTTAAAAGCAAACCAGTAGGTCCAGCTCATGCTCAAGAAAAGGGGATGAGAATACCAGAAATGACCACTGAGGATCAGTTTTGGAAGCTGCCTACCACACCATGTCACTTTCAAACACCTTTGACTACTCAGTTGCTATAAACATTTATGATAATCATTAGAAAATTAAAGGTTAATTTCTAATTTGTAATTTTGAATAGTCTTGTCTTCTTAGAATTCTGAAAGCATTAATAGCTTTATTTAAAGCTTTTAATACATTATAAAATTGTGTGTGTGCACATGTGTGTTTTATTTTCAACTATATTATACCTTGTCATGTGTTTCTATCTCTCTGGGAAAGCTTAGCACCAATGGCACATTATATAAATACTAGCTGAAAGAGTAAATATTATTTCTCACTTGTAAACAATTTAGATGAGAGAATTTTAATATATTTGCATGAGAGATATTCAAATCTCTGGAAAGAGAAAAACACATTTATTTGTGTATAAAAATGCTACATTTTTAGTGCAAAAACAAACTGCCCTATATTCTCTTTGGGACACAATATAATGTTGTCTGTTAAAAGATTACGTGACTTTAGCTAAAAGTCCCTGTATTTTAATTATTTACAAGAACAAAGAAGCAAGGAAGAGAAATTACTTCAGAAAATTTTAAAATTATTTTATGATTACAGATTTAGTCTTTCACATTTTTTCTTCACTCCCATGTGTGCATTTACAGAAAATAATATTTAAACCAATCCCCTTTAAACAGTATAAAAAATCACATATAGTATATGCCACTTATTATATCTCCCAAATGCTAGAAAATATTAAAATGAATTATAACAGAGATTTTCCCTCTAAAATATTAATCTCCTATAAACATAACTTTACATAGGCCTATACCTTGAGAGAATTAGTCTTCAACTGGGACTAAATTCTTTTTATTCTGAATAGCCTAATGACATTTTTTCTTTGAATAGCCAGATCTGGCAAGTAACACCAATATTAGACAGATTGCTTTCTATGTCTTCAGACTGAGCTGTGTAATTGGAGTTTGACTGATTTGAGAGGGGAAATCAATAAAATCCCTCGAGCCATATAGTTGTATTACGTTTTCAAACCTTATTGTTTTCTGACTACATTTATACTGGGGTTCAATATTCTAATTTAAATTCCTTTGCTGCTGAAAAGTGGAGTAGCGATGTTAATATCTTCATTAATACTGATAATTTTATGTAATTTAAAATTATTAGAGAATTATTACAATTTAAAAATATTTAGCAATAAAAGAGATTCTGATTAAAAGAAGCAAAGTAAAAACATTGTCCTTTTCTGCAAATGCGGTGAAAGCAACAAATATATACATGGAGATGTTCCATCCTCCACTAAACACAAAATATCTAAACCCTCTAACTGACATGTTTCTTCTCAAATTTTAAGTGTATAGTTGACTCTTGAACATACAAGTGGATTCATGGGTTTCAGCTGCATAAATCCACTTATATGCACATTTTCTTCCACCTCTACCACCCCGAGGCAGCAAAACCAACCCCTCGTTTTCTCCCTCCTCCTCAACCTACTAAACATGAAGACAATGAAGATGAAAACCTTTGTGATGATCCACTTCCACTTAATAGGTAGCAAATATATTTCTTACTTCCTTATGATTTTTAATTACATTTTCTTTTCTCTAGTTTACTGTAAGGATACAGCACATAATACATGTAACATAAATTATGTGTTCATGTTATTGAGACAGCTTCTGGTCAACAGTAAATTATTAGCAGTTAAGTTTTGGATGAGTCAAAAATTACACCAAGTTTTACTGCATGGGGAGTCAGATCCCCTAACCCCCACATTGTTCAAGGGTCATCTGCAATTCAGATTTGATTAAAGTCATTGTTAGTAAACAAGCTCTTAGGAAAAAGAGAGAAATGAATATTATTCTGTACTAGAAACAAAGAAAGATTTATAAACAAAACTCAAAACACTAATAATATTATTTTAAAAAGTAAAAGAATCATTTTAAAATCAAGGATCTTTTTTCATGAAAAAAAAAAAACCTATACTGAGACTTCCATGGAATCCATTTAAAACGCAGAAAGCCACAAGAGAAACTTGTCCCTAGCCTAACGTTAAGAACAGGCTTGATAACAATAAATTTATCTATATATACAAATGTGTATACATATGTGTGTGTGTATATATATACACACACATATATATAAACATGTGTATGTATGTGTGTGTATATATATATAGAGAGAGAGAGAGAGGGTGGGGGGAGAGAGAGTGTGTGTCTCTCTCTGTCACCCAGGCTGGAGTGCAATGGTGTGATCTCAGCTCATTGCAACCTACCTCCCTGGTTCAAGCAATTCTCCCACCTCAGCCTCCTGAGTACATGGGGTTGCAGGCACTTGCCATCATGCCTGGCTATGGGGTTTCACCATGTTGGCCAGGCTGGTCTTGAACTCCTTACCTCGTGATCCACCCACCTTGGCCTCCCAAAGTGCTGGGATAAAGATGTGAGTCACCACATCTGACCTATAAGATCATATTTTAAACCTATTGAATTGCTAAGAATACAAACACATTTACAAAATTTACTTAAATTTACTAAAGATGGAGGACAGAGAAAATATGACAGAAAAGCTTAGAAGCAACTCCACTGAATAGTAGGGAGAGGATCCATGTGTCTGGAGCAGGCAGGAGAGCCAAGAGTGACCTCATCTAAAATATAGATACTTCATCTATAGAAATTTGAGGATAGGGAAGTACGACCAGGATAGAAGCTCCAAGCATTCTCATGTCAAACTCTGCTGAAGAGGTCTTCAGCATGCCTTCATATTATTTAAAGCCAATGCTGTACAAATCTACCTAAAACACCAAGAAAACAAAATGCATCTTAGCTACAAATTAGATAGATTCCACTCTCCACACAAGCACTCCATCAGAAAGGGCTCATTTGTGTTCATTTCTGGGTATAATTGTTTACTTAAGTCTCTTCTGAATTTTAATTCATAATCCATTATACACTTAAAAATAAGTCATAAAAAGAATCAAAACAATATGGCCAGTCAATAAGAGATGAAGTAAATTATAGAACCAGACTGAGAGTCTTTAACATGAGAATGATAAATATGTTAAAGGATCTATTGTGAATGTGGACAATATACATGACTACATGGAGAATTTCAGCAGAGAAATGGAAACTGTATAATAGAATCCTTTGGAAATTACAGAAATAAAAACTGGGATTTTAGAGATGAGAAATTTTTTCAATTGGCTTATCAGTAGTCTGGTACATTATGGAAAGCAATCAGTTAATTTGTACCAGGTCAATAGAAAGTATCTAAAGTGAAATACAAAAAGAAAAGGAAAAGGTAGAAAGAAAATAAAGCATGCTATATCTGTGGAACAATATCAAATAAACTACCATATATATAATTGGACTCAGAAAGACAAGAGATAGAAAATGAGGCAAAGAAAATACACAAGGAGTTAATGGACACTAATTTTTCAAGAATGATAAAATATATCAAACCACATACTAAAATTCAGTAAAACACTAAGCAGAATAAACAAATCACAGTCAGAAACATTGTAGTCAGCTTTATCCATGTCCCTGCAAAGGACATAAACTCATCTTTTTAGTGACTGCATAGTATTCCCTGGTGTATATGTGCCACATTTTTTTTTCCAGTCTATCATTGATGGGCATTTAGGTTGGTTCCAAGTCTTTGCTATTTTGAACAGTGCTGCAATAAAAAATATGTGTGCATGTGTCTTTATAACAGAATGATTTATAATCCTTTGGGTATATACCCAGTAATGGGATTGCTGGGTCAACAAAAGAAAGAAATAAATAAAATTGAACAAATAATAAAATTCATTTAATGGTTAAAATAAAAGAAAGAAGGAAAAGAAACATTGTAGTCAAACTGCTGACACGCAAGAATAAAGGTCAAATCTTAAAATTAATCAGACAACACAAAATGTTACATGTCATAAAACAGATACAAATGATCATTGAAGTCAGTAGAAATTATGGAGGCCAAAAGAAAATGGACAATTTCTTTATAGTACTGAAGGGTAAAACTGTCAACCTAGAATTGTGTAACCAATAAAAATGTCCTTTCAAAATAAAGAAAAATAAAAACTATTAATGATTTTGAAGCATGGTTCCATTAATGTTCATGAGGGAGTTACTCTATAATGATATAATGATCACCCTATCTTACCTGGAAAATCTTCTCACTTTTATATAAAGTTAGTTCTGCAGCATTCTCCATTGATAAAGTGATACTACAGAGAATTAATTTTTTTTCAATGTCCCAATAAAAGGTTAAACATGAAAAAAAATAAATAAAAGATCACATAAGGGCATTTAAGTGACTCAAGTTTTGTTTATTTGACTTTGCAACAATTCTGCTGTCCTCGTTTGTTTTGAATCCCCTGTTTAAGTCCAGAAATATGTCTCACAGGCTTTGTAAACACCAATTATCACTGAAGTGAATTCAAACAATCTTGAATGTTAAAGCTCATTACTGAAAAGAATCTGTGTAGCTGAGTCCAGTTCTTTAGGAATCTACTTTATAACTAGGAGTTTGCTAAATTAACTAACAGTTTTCTATACTGTCTGTTAAAGGATAAGTAATAAAAGTGTGCTACACGAATGTTCATTGCAGCACAGTTTACAATAGCAAAGACCTGGAACCAACCCAAATGCCCGTCGATGATAGACTGGACAGGGAAAATGTCACACATATACACCATGGAATATTATGCAGCCATAAAAAATGATGAGTTTGTGTCCTTTGTAGGGACATGGATGAACCTGGAAACCATCATTCTCAGCAAACGACAGAAGAACAGAAAATCAGACACCACGGATGTTCTCACTCATAGGCGGGTGTTGAACAATGAGAACACATGGACGCAGGGAGGGGAGCATCACACACTGGGGTCTGTTGAGGGAAAATAGGGGAGGGACAGAAGGGGGTGGGAGTTGGGGAGAGATAGCATGGGGAGAAATGCCAGATATAGGTGAAGGGGAGGAAGGCAGCAAATCACACTGCCACGTGTGTACCTATGCCACAATCTTGCATGTTCTTCACATGTACCCCAAAACCTAAAATGCAATAAAAAATAAATATAAATATAAATAAACATTAGAAGGTGAAAAAATAGAAATAAAAGTGTGCTAGTTTGACTGTTTAATCAAAGAAATTCTTGCGAAATTAAGCTAGCAAAATATTCAATTCTAAAAAGAGAATTTTATCACAGGCTGTATATCTTTGCAAGAGCTGCCTTTACAAACTACCACAGACTAGATAACTTAACAGGAATTTATTTTTTTCACAGCTCTAGAAGCTAAACTTCAAGATCACTGTGTAAGCAGGTTTTATTTCTTCTAAGGTATCATTCCTTGGCTTGTGTCTGCAATGACCTTTTCTAGGTGCATGTGCACCCCTAATGATACCTCTCTGTGCATCAATATTTCCTATTCTTATGGAGACACAAGGCATATTGGATTACAGTCCACTCTAATGGCATTGTTTTAACTTAATCATCTCTTTAAAGGCCCTGTATCCAAATATGGTCATATTCCGTGGAAGTTGAAGTTACAGATTCAACATATTTTTTTCAGAGATATATGGTTCAGCTCATGACACTGTCCTTTTTTAGAATTTCTTTCATATTATGACAATAAAATATCTAAGTAACTTTAATTCTGTATTGTTATTTTTAAAACGTTTTCTACAATTTACTCACTTGTATCCTGCAGGTTGATCAACAAATCCCAATGCCCCACAGTACCTAACAATATACCTAATGGTGAAATAATAAACACTTTCCTATTACAGTCATGAGCAAGGCAAGGATTTCAGTCACCACCATTTCTATTCATCTCTGCATTAGAAAATCTAGCCCATGTGATTGAACAAGAAAAAAAATACAGACATAAAGATTAAACAGAGAAATAAAATTATATTTATTTGCAGATGACATAATTTTGTATGTGCAAAACCCTTAAGGAAACTACAAAACAAATCTAGAAATCATGTCGATAATGCTAATGTTGTTAGACACAAAGTTAATGATAAAATTAATTGTATTCCTATGTACTATCAATTCACAATAAAATCAATTTTAGAGGTATGCAATTGGACACAAATAATAATTCTTAGGAATAAATGTGTATGATCTTTACACTGAAAATTACAAACATTGTTGAAATAATGGAAATGAAATTTATAAAATGGGAATGACACGTGCAAGGATTGGAATTGTCAAAATATTAAGGTACAAATTCTCTCCAAATTTTAGATTGAATATAATCCCAATCACAACTTGAACAAGCCACTTTTTAGAAACTAACAAGATGATTCTATATGATATATGAAAATGAAAGAGACTATGATAGATAAAACAATCTTAAAAAATAACAAAGTCATAGGACTTACCTGATTTACAGACTTACCATAATGTGGCTAGATGCAGTGGCTTATGTCTGTAATCCCAACACTTTGGGAGACCACGGTGGGTGAATCACTTGAGGTGAGGAGTTCGAGACCAGCCTGGCCAAGATGATGAAACTCATCTCTACTAAAAATACAAAAATTAGCCAGGTATGGTGGCTGTGCCTATAATCCCAGCTACTAGGGGAGCTGATGCAGAAGAATTGCTTGAACCAGGGCGGGAGAGATTGCAATGAACCAAGATTACACCACTCTACTCCAGCCTGGTATAGACTAAAACATAAAAGCTAAACCTGGCAGAGACACAACTGAAAAAGAAAACTTCAGGCCAATATCCATGATGAACATTGATGCAAAAATCTTCAATAAAATACTAGCAAACCGAATTCAACAGCACATCAGAAGGCTTATCCATCATGATCAAGTAGGCTTCATCCCAGGGATGCAAGGCTGGTTCAACACATGCAAATCCGTAAATGTAATCCATCACATAAACAGAACCGAAGACAAAAACCACATGATCATCTCAATAGGTGCAGAGAAGGCATCAAAAAGACTTCAACAAAATCGAACAGCCCTTTATGCTGAAAACTCTCAATAAACCAGGTATCGATAGAACATATCTCAAAATAATAAAAGCTATTTACGACAAACCCACAGCCAATATCATACTGAATGGGCAAAAACTAGAAGCATTCCCTTTGGAAACTGGCACTAGACAAGGATGTCTCTCTCACTACTCCTATTCAATATAGTATTGGAAGTTCTAGCCAGAGCAATCAGGCAAGGAAAAGAAATAAAGGGTATGCAATTAGGAAAAGAGGAAGTTAGATCGTCTCTATTTGCAGATGCTGAAAAAAACTTCCCAAAATTCAAAACACACTTATAATAAATTCTCTCCATAAACTAGAAAACGAAAGGAACTTAACTTGAAAACAGGTAGCTATCAAAGATCTACATTAGATATCACACTTAAAGATAGGATTCTTTTTCTTTTTTTTTTTTTAAGATGGAGTCGTGCTCTGTCACCCGGCTACAGTGCAGTGGTGCAATCTTGGCTCACTGTAACCTCCAGCTCCTGGGTTCAAGCTGTTCTCCTGTCTCAGGTTCCTGAGTAGCTGGGAGTACAGGTCCATGCCACCACGCCTGGCTAATGTTTAGTATTTTTAGTAGAGATGAGGTTTCACTGTGTTAGTCAAGAAGGTCTCAATAGCCTGACCTTGTGATCCACCCACCTAGGCCTCCCAAAGTGCTGGAATTACAGGCATGAGCCACCGCACCCGGCCAAAGTCAGGATTCTTTACTCCTAATATTGCAAACAAAGGAAAGCAGATTCTTGCCACTTTAAACACCTTACTGGAAGTTGTAACCAGTGGAAGAAGGTAAGAAAAAAAACTATGAGTCATCTCAAAAATATTATGCTGAGTGAAAGAAGCCAGACATAAGAGTATATATTGTATGATTTCATTTATATGAAACTCTAGAAAATAAGAATTTAATATATAGTAGAGATAATAGATCAGTGGTTACCTGGTCTGGAAGATGAGGTAATAGAAGAAAGATTGATTGGAATGGGATACAAGAGAACTTTTTACGTCATGCATATATTCTGTATTTTGATTGTGGTAGTTGTCTACATAAACATATACAAATTTGTTAAAACACATCAAAAAGTACATTCAAAATGATTTCATTTTTTGGATGTAGCTATATCTCAATAAACTTTATTTTTAAAAATACTTTTGAAACAGTAAAGGTATCTCTTTTAAGAAGAAAGAGTTGTACTTTTGCTTCTTTTAGAAAAAAAAAAAACGGAAACATAGGAACTAGGTAATTCGATGGACACCCTAGCGTCTTCCTGCTTTCTTTTAGAATTCCTGAACCATTAGTCCTGTGATGATATTGGCTTTCTTTGATTCAGGGTCTTTCCACATCCTATTCTGGAAAAATACATGGTCTTATACAGATATCCATACATACACAAAAATACAATATATATATATACATATATATATATACACACACATACACACCCCTGTTTTACATACAGGCAAACTAAGGTTCAAAAGCATTTGAACTTGTGAAGGACAGTAAATTCCAGAGAGAAGATCTCATCATTTGATCCCAGGCCAAATGTAAATTATATTTGTTATGCCACACTGCCTCTATAGTGTTAACCTATGTCATGACCTAGTACATTGACAATTAAAACTCTTTGTAAATATTCACGTTTATATCACTGTGAAAAAAAACTTTTGAGTTTTTTAGATATCACACAACTTGTCAATAATTTTAAGTTTGCTTTTCCCTGTCAACTTTTCAATTAGAGCTGATTAGAATCATTGAACTATACCTATAAAGGTAGAATATATATATATATAAAGGTAGTATATATATATAGGCTGTGCTCTAAGCAGACTCTTAATTTTGAAGCTGAATGATCAGCCTATTAGGACGAATAACAAAGAATGGTGTAATAAATGTGAGTTTACAAATGTCCCCTCTATATGGAACACACTTTGTTGATCAACTCTCCCCCATCACTTTAAACATAATGAGAAATAACTTTTAGCCAACCTTACTCTCAAACTCATTATAGATTTTATAATCCCACCGCTAATTATTTTATACAAAAATGGAGTGGAACTTATTGCCATTGATTCAAGCATTCAACTGTTAATGAGTTGTCATTCTGCATAACTCAGTGCAAAATGTTTGTTGCTTTGGTGACATTGGAAAGTAATTGAAATATTTTGTAGTCAGCTTTTAAGGGCCAGTTCCGGATCTTTGCTTTAGCCTCATACTGTGGATGCAATTGAACTTCCTTTCTCAGTACAGGGCAAGGTGTACACTGCTGATTTGTGCACTGTTCATTTCCAGTGAATCCTCAACGGGCACTTCCCTTCAGGGGCTCCTTCTTTTTCCCCCTCCTTTTTGTCCTTAACTGTCTTAAGTTACATTCTTGGGCTTGAGTGTTCACATTTTCTACGTGGTGCTGCACTATGTCAATTTATCTCTTAATTAGCATTTAAGAGTTTCTTTTTTAGGCCTAAATTTGTAAGAAGATTTGACATGAAGACAATGAAGAAGACTTTATATGAGAATGAAATGGAATACATTACCAGAAATGATGTCAAAACAAAGCCAAATTGGTTGGTAATTCCAGATGATGTCAATGCTAACAAGACTTAGAACTTCACATATCTAAGGCTGCTGACAACGAATCACTATCCCAGTGGAAGTATTAAATTATAACAGATATCTGGGACATGGAAGAGGGATAGATACACAAGGCTTTCTAACTCTTTTCTTTTGAGGCACTAGGTTTAAAATAACCCCTAATGATTTACCAAGAGGAAAGACGAAAAGGTGATGTATCTCAATAATTACTTCATTATGTATTTATTACATTTCTACTAAAATCCAGACGCTATTTTAAATAAAGTATTAAATGAAACTGTATTTATTAATTAATAAACATTATTGAATAAAATGTGAAAAAGTTCTTGCACTCAGGAACTGGCATTTTAGTGAAGAGACGATTAATAAACAGGCATATAAACAAATAGATAATATATCAAGTGTATATAAGTGTATATTTGATAAATTTTTCCATTTTTCTATTAACATCTCTGCATTAATGTGTAATAATAACAAACAGAATTGTTTTAATTAACCATAAAAAATTATAATAAGTATAAAGAAAAGTAAATCATGGGAAGACTGCTGATGATAAATGCAAGGGAAGGTTGCTATTCTGTAGGATGCTTCTGGAAGGCATTCTGAGGGGATGACTGAAAAGAAGGGGTTGAAGTGAAGAAATGAGTGATGCACATAGCTGGGTAAGGAATATTCTAGGGAAGGGCAACAGCAGATGCAAATACCTGTCATAACAAAGTGTCCAGCATATTGGAAAAACAGTCGGAGCCCAGTGTGACCAGAACACAGCAAAATGAGAGTGGAAGAAGGGGAAGGTGGACCCATAGCCAGGGCCACAATATGTTTGCCTCAAAAGACATTGCAACAACTTTGGATTTTATTCTAAGTAGAAGCGGGAATCATTGATTGAGAGGATCAGGGTAAAATATTTCTTTTGACTATGTTTTACTTTGCATACAGTTCTGCTTACACCAAAGGCCGGAAGAAAGTAATTTATAGACATAGAGTAAGTTCACTTGCATTTTGTTTCCAAAACTTGGTGACTACTAGCTTTTGCATCTCAAGCAACTATCTGGCTAAATTTATTATATTCTTCCTCATATTAAATTATAATTAAATCGGTGTGTCTATCATTCTTCTAGATTATAAATTAGCTGAGCATAAACCTTTAAGTAATGTATTCTAGAACTAAGCAGGGGTCCTGCACAATTTTTTTTTTATTTAAACTACCAAATACAGTTGTTGTTAGTTTTCTTTTCGAGACAGAGTCTTGCTCTGTCGCCCAGGATGGAGTGCACTGGTGCGGCCTTGGATCACTGCAACCTCCACCTCCTGGGTTCAACTGATCTCCAACCTCAGCCTCCCAAGTAGCTGGGATTACAGACCTATGCCACTGCATCCAGCTAATTTTTGTAAAAACAGTCTTTTAACACAATCTTTTATACACAGTCAGTGGAGTAATATCCACAGTTCTCCTTGGGCTCTCATTTTAAGAAGGCCACTGTAAAACAGAATTAATCTAGCCTTTTGTGTATTTTCCACTAAAATTGAGCCTAACATGTCAGAATAAAAGTGGGACTTAACAGGATCATGGATATTATCTACTTCTGATTTTGTTCATTCAAAGAGAATTAAAACAATCATACAATTTTTTATAAAGATGGTATTTTTTACTATAGGTTCATCATTTACCACTCAATGAACTAACTGACTTTAAAGACCCATTGTTGAAAGCAAACGAAGTCATTTATAGAAATTAAATTAGATTAATTGACCTTTTCCAAAATGCTAAAAGATGGTTGTTTTTCTCATATTCAGATTTCTTAAATGTCAGACCAAAGTAAATGCCAAATGTAAAAAATTAAAAATAGTAGAAAAACATATGCTATTTATAATTCTTGAAGGACAAGTGCTGTCTTTATATCAATTTGTTATATGATTAAAATCCAAAAAGTAATTTGGCATAGTTTTAAACACACGACATTATGTTATTTTTAAATATTATTTATTAAATTAGCTTCTTTATATTTTAGATATGCCTATATACCTCTATTCATTTTATTTTATATTTAATTATTGCATTCTAATTAAGCTGAATGAGAAATATAAAGTATGTATAGTTCATAATATGTTTTATAGTTCACAATTTTAAAAATGTTTTCAATATACACATGTTTATCATAGACAAAAGATAACATGTAGCTTTTATAAAAATGCAAAAATATTTTTTCTTATAATCTGTTAACAGATTTTTTAAATGTACTTCTCTGTGTATTATTCACTTAAATAATATATATATTCTATTTTTTTAATTATTTGCCCCAATAAATTCTTTTAATTTTTTTAAGTTATTAATTCAATCATGCAACAAATTGAATACTATAACCTTTGTTACATGTTGGGGAAAAATGAATTTTAAGAGGTAAGTGGAATTTTGTATCCCAGCTTTCCAAATTATACAGATACTAGACATATTACTATTTTTCTCAAATATGGTAATGCTCACAAAATAATTTTCTACTAAATACTTACTTTATTATAAATAATTTAGCCTTTAAACACCAAATAAGGGAAAATTTACAGGATTGATTCACTTTTTACTTCTTGGAATTGGTTGACAGAAATTCATAGAAGAACCCTCAAGCTTTTCAGGTATAAAAATAATGTATTATAGAATTATCATCCTTTTTTGTTAAATAAATTTATCATTTTAAAATTTTATATTTTTTAAGTCCTACTTAAAAGATTTTACCTATTGCAAGTCCATCAAGATTTTCTCCTACAATTTCGTCTAGAAATTTCATAATTTTAGCTGTCACAATTAAGACTTTGATTCATTTTCAGTTAACTTGTATATATGATGTAAAGTAACAGCATGATTTATAAAAGATATTTAATTGTTCTAGCATCTTATGTAGAAAAAAATTGATTTTGTTTCCTCATTGACTTCCCTGGACACCTTTGCTGAAAGCAATTGGCTCTCTCGCTCTCTCACTCATGTCCTCTCTCTATTTTTGGAATTTCTGTTTTGTTCCACTGATATGTATGTCTACGTTGAGAGGGTACAGAAATCACTACTTCAAAGTATGGCACCAAAGTATACTTTCTTCAAAGTATAGAAATTCAGAAAGCAGCAGAAGCAGAAAACTTACTCTCTGACTTTCTCCCACTTTTCTGAATGAGAACTGGTCCTTAAAAAATTCTCTGATCTACCTCCCTTGAAAGTAGATCATAAACCCTTGTGTGACAGATCTTACCATATACTGGGGAAAAGAAATGAAGACAGAAAACACCAAGAAAAATCTGAAATGTCTTGTTAAATTCTATGCAGTTAATTGCCATTAGACCATACACCCTTTGGTCCAATCACACTTTTACGTGACTATCTACTCTTTATCAAACCTAAACCCATATTACCACTCAATAAACTATTTGACTTTAAAGACCCCTTGATGAAAGCAAAATATGTCATTTACAGATACTAAATTAGATGAATTGACCTTTTCCAAAATACTAAGACTTGTCTTTGTCATACTGAAATACATAGATATGTGTCATTGATACATATTCAATATACATAGTTTTCCCCATATCTTTGAGTCTTTATTTCTGAAGACTTTCATGTCCTGTAAAACCTTATCTATATAAATTTGTTATGCTTTTTCTTGTCAATCTGCCGTTTGTTATAGAGGTATCAGCCATGGACCTTGTGACGGGTAAGGAAAAGATATTACTTTTTCTTCCTTACACTGCTTACAGAAAACCCATTCTGTATTAATTAATGTAGCATTAACAACAGCAAAACTCTTGGAATCTGACAGTTGACTCCTATAAGTTTGCTTCCTTTTTTGAAACTTATTTTGATTATTCTGTGACCCTGAAAAAGCTGGTCAATTTCTACAGAAAAAAAAAAAGGCTGCTGGGATTTTTATTTGAATTGAATTTGACTATAGATCAATTTTGAAATAATTGACATCTAACAATATTGAGTCTCTCAGTTTATTACTGTGGTATATCCCTCTGTCTTTTTAGGTCTCCTTTAACATATCATAGCAAGGATTTATAGTTGTCAGTACGTAATTTTTGCACACATTGTGTTACACTTATCCTTAGGAATGTCATCTTTTAATATGATTTTAAGTAATATCGTTGTCAATTACTGTTTAGAGGAAGCCTAAATAAAAAAGAAAAAGAAAAGTTTCTGTAATTCCACATAGTTCCCATTCTGCTGAGCAGTAGCAACCTCAGATCTCCTACGAGAACCTTTCTGTGGATTCACAGAGACAAGAAGCTATGGATACAAGATCTTATAGAGCTCACCCCAAGTTCCTTCCTCATGTTCCTCCTTTGGTGACTGGACATGCTTGGCATCTGGAATTCCTTGATAGGGCCATCCAGTTCTCTACCCATGCCTCTTCTTCAGGAGCACTGACAAATGCTCTCTGTCTGGACCACTGACTCCTCCTTTTTCCCATAAGCTCCTTATTCCCATAATACTTTCTGCCTTTCTGCATCCCTGTCACTTCTGTCTACTCATTACCCTTTGTGTAAAATCCCTTATGCATTTTCAGAGATCTTGACACCATCTTAACCATGTGATCAAAGTCAGCACCAGTAAGGAGATAAATGACACCACGTGAATTTTAATATGTTGCCCTGATGTGGTTACAACAGAATTTCTGATGTATCCCTGCCAAAAATGCCTAACCTGAATCTAATAATGAGAAAAGACAAACCCAAACTGAAGGATATTTTACAAATAATTGATCTCTTATATTAACAATATATCAAGATTATGAAAAAAAAAATCCTAGGAGCATTTCAAAGTAAACCAGAGACATGACAACTAAACGCAATATACAATCATAAATTAGGCCATGGACAAGAAAACAAGTTGTCCACTAGGAAAGAATGACATGGTTGGACGGTTGATCAATTTTAACTACCTATAGTTGAAAGAACTGTATTGAAGTTAATTTCCTGATTTAATAATTATTCTGTGTTAATTTTTAAAAATGTCTTTATTTTTAGGCAGTGTAGACTGAAGTCTTTAGAGAAAAAGGAATATCTTGTCTACAACTTTCAAACATTTCAGAAAAAAGTAATGTAAATGTAGTAAAAATATTGATATCAAATTGGAGAATCTGGATAGAGGATATTTGAGAATTCTTTGTATTATTTTCACATCTTTTCTGTAAGTCTGATTATTTAGAAACCCTTAAAGACACCTCCGGATCAAGATTACAAATGAGTGTATGCTTTTATCTCCTCTTCCTGAGCTACATTTAAAATACAGAGAAGGAAGGAAGTTTGGGAAAGAGGGAGGAACAGAGGGACAGAGGGAGGGAGGGAAGGAGAGGGAAGGAGGAAGGAAAAGAGGGAAGGACAAAAAGGAAAGAGAAAGGGAGGCAGGGAGAGAGGGAGGGAGGGAGAAAAAGAGGAAACTCCTAATAATGAGTGACAGATACACCTTGTGGGGCACAAAGAATGCCAAATAACTAAGTTGAATTTTAATGGACACTTGGTAAATGTCAAAAACCCTTTTGTAAAAAATGTAACTGAACTAGAGTTTTCATAAAAACAAAAGTTTATATAAGAAAATAATTGTCCAAATAAAAAGAGAGAGTCAATGGAATTTAAGCAGCAAAATTAAATAATTCCAGTAAAAGAATACAACTGAAGGATATTAGAGTTGAATTATGGCAAAAACATATATATTTCTTTACAGACTAAAGATTTTAAAGAAAAGACATGAACAAAAACTCCAGAGGTAGGGGGAACCCAGGCAAACATGCCAGAAATGCATACAACAAGAGAAAGACTTCAATATGAAGTTTAGATTGGAGCTATTCGTGCATTCATATCTAAAAATAGTATAAAGACATTTTGGGGAATGATGAATATAAAATGGTAGTCACTTCTGTGGAGGAGGAAGACAGATGGGATAAGAGAGAATTACAAAATCTCTTTAACATTTTGGTAATATTTTAGACCTTCAGCCGGGGTTCTTTGTTGTTAGTATGATGTAGGGGAAAAAAGATTTATCTCTACAGAAATCTCTATGTTCATGACTAAGACCCCTTATAACAAAAGAAATATTAACAAAAGAAAAGCACCATTCAATTTTTAATGCAAGTTTTACATGATAAAGATGTCTTCACAAGAAAATGAAGACTCAGCACAAAAAAATAGAAAGAATGAAGAAGATTTAGTATTTGATAGCACCACAGACAATCATAATTTAATTATGCATTTAAAAATAACTAAGAGTATAATTGGATTTTTGTGACACAAAAGATAAATGCTTGAGGTTATGGCTACCTCATTTACTCATTTACCTCATTTACACATTGCATGCCTCATAGGGCACAAAGAATACCAAGTAACTAAGTTGAATTTTAATGGACAACTGGCAAATGTCAAGAACCTTTTTGTAAAAATGTAACTAAACTAGAGGTTTCATAAAAACAAAAAGTGCATGCCTTAGCAAAATATATCTTGTACCTTATAAATGCATATATATACATACATGCAATATATTCACAAAAATTAAATATGAAAATTAACATAAAGAAAATGAAGACTCAGGGAAACTTGTAAACTTGTGTTTTGTCCTTAGTTTAATGAAGAGTAGTTAGTCATGGAGAAATACAATTGGAGGAAAAAAGAATATCATCTAATGATAATAAACTCCAGGAAAACTCAGCAAGGCCTATTTGTTCAGTTTCTCCTTGGCATCTCTGTGTCTTTCACTCCTTTCCTTTAGGTATAGGGATAACACCTTTTGGTTGAGGATCTTATACCCACTTTGGGGGAGAAGGGCAGTGTATGGGCAAACAGTGAACTTCCTAGATGTTATGACCTGCTTTCTGGAGAAGACGGGGAAGTCAGTGTTACCTTCCTCCTTCTGCTGTTTGCTCAAGTGCCATAGTGCCATATTTTAGGGTAGCAGATCCTGAACCCCGTTAATGCTGCTATGACTTTTTTGGTATGTCAAATATTTTATAATATTCTTGTAAAGTGTAAAAATCCTAAAAGCATAAAAGTATGTATTTGTGTAACTATACAGGTCTCCAGTTTTTCAACAAAGAAAACAACTATTTTCCAAATAGGAAACAATCTCTGTAGATCAAACGGTACTTTATTTGTACAATTTGTATGCTGGAAAGACTTGCTCTCTTTGATAAGGACACTGGCATGAAATTAAAACTTGACTTGTTGATTTATCAGGCTAAAACAAGGTCCCAAGAAGACTGAATTTAAACATACCCTGCTCTATATTTCATGAAGCAGACTTTTATCATTTGTGATATCTTTCCAAGGACATTGTGTCAAATTTTACTACAACAGCTATATCTTCAATGTAGCTTCTCACCTCCATTATTAAGATAATTTCTTGGGGAAAGAATAATTTTTATTTCAGGAAATAGTTAATCAAATACATGATCATAATTTTCACTGTGAGAATGACGTTATGTATGTAAGTTTTCCCTTTATATTCCTTGTTCCCCAAAAAGTCAGAGAAAGCCACAAGAAACTTTTTGTGTTGCCTATCTTCCATTATGTATCTCAATTTTGCAAAAAGACTGAGAAAATTATAAAGAAATTAAAGAGCTTCTGACACTTTCTGGCAATAGTTATAACACAAAATTTTATTTGTGCTCCCCACAAACTTGTGCTATGATTTAGATATCAATGGAGAACTGGCAGGATCAATCTCTCCATGGCCAAATCCCTCAGACCCGAGATAAGGTTCTAAATCTCTAATGGAAATTTTCATAAGATTAACTAGAAAGTATGACATTTTAATTTTTGTAAGAATTTTGATATTTGTAAAGAAAGGTTAAATGAAAGAACATTTTCTAAATTTCTTATATTTGCTTTGTTGTCAAAGTAGTTGCCATAACTGAATGATACTTAAAGGCATGTAATATAACCTAAATATGGATCTCCAACTAAATCAAATAATAATCTCAATAATTAGCAGGTTGTACGAAGTAGTTTCTTCAAAATCTCAGATATCTGTGGCAGTTTTATTTACTTTTGAACACTTAGAACTAAAAAAAATTCTATATTTCTCTACACCTTCAAATATTTAAAAGTTTAAAGCCAGAGACTAATATATATACATATACATATATATGTATGTATGTATGTATATATATATATATATATATGGAAATTAAATCTGTAGTTCTGGTTGGTACAAGGTGTTAAAAAAAATGGAGAAACCTCAAAACCTATTTATATCCATAACTTCTCTATTTAATAATCATACGGTGTGCTATCTAAACACAATATGAAAATGAAAGTTCCTGAAAATTTAAGGATTTTCATTAAAATCAGACTAACTAGGTTTATCTAAATTTATATACCATGAACTTTATTGTAAGTTCTTGGATAAAAATAAAAATAAACATGAAAACATAAGTTCACATACACAATTTGCATGTGTGCTTTGTTTGTATGACTTATCTCCTTGTAAAATGATAATGTAAGATCTCATAAAAAGAATAGTAAGTGGCAAAATAATTTATTGAGGTCCTTATCTTACTCAAATGTGTATATGTGTTGAAAATTAAATGTGTTTAAATTTAAACTTCAAAAATTAACATTAATAAATTTATTTTAAAATTAAATATTTGTTATATATAAATAGAAATAAGAAATATTTACATATGTTAAAGAAAGATAGCCAAAAGCCATAAAATTTCAAAAGACAGTTGGAAACAAGGAAGTGCAAAATAAGAGAGCAAATACAACAAAAAATAAATTATAAAACAGATAAATCCAACCATATCAACAATAATCATATTGAGGGAGGGTACAGGATGGTCAGCTAGGAAGAGCCTCTTCTGCCAAGTGAGACCAAAATATTGAGTAAATGAGCACATTTTAACCAGGTCTTTCAAGGAAAACACTGAGAGTTGGTAGAGAAGTGAAAAGGACACATGGAGGCGAAAGAGGAAGGAAGCTAGGACCCTGCATGGGATTGTTGATTGTGAGGACTTGTTTCTGGGCGTGAATGGCTCCTAAGGACGTAGTGAGTACAGTGAGTGTGAGGCAACCCACTCTCACCATGGACTTCTAGGATCCTAGCTGCAAGAGATCCCACTCCCTGTTCAGACAGGGGAACTGGCAGGGGAACTGCCCTGGGGGTAAACAGAGACAGAGCTTGACCCTGTGTGAAGCCCAAGGGCGTTGGACAACTGAAGAAAACATGGCCATAAGCACCCATCCCCCATGACTCCCCATATTCCTCTTAGTGGCTCTAGCCTTTGCTGACTGCCCGACTGGGAGAGAATATGGCTGTCATTCACAGAGACCAGGGCACATCAGATCTGCAGCCCCTGGTTCCACCGGCCCCTCCAGGGATCCCTGCCTGGCCTTCTCACAGGAGAGGGCAGGCAGCACAGCCTCCACTGCCTCACTGGAGTGCTTTGTCAGTGAACCTTGCTGGAACGTTCTGCTGACAGCCTGGGAGCAGCTCAGCACGCCCAGCACGATTGGTGCTTGACTTCAAGAGGACAAAGCTGAAGGTCCAGTGCCAACCTCTAGAGTTACAGCACACAGCTCAGGAGTGCAGAGCTGAAATCTATGGCTGGAGCTTCAGCATGGGAAGAAGCCTCACTCTCAGAACACTGGGAAGAGTGGGTGCGGGTCCTTAGGCTGGAGCCAGACCTGGGTGTGCCTCCCTCCTCAAGGCTGCAAAGGGCGTGGCCTTTCTACAAGCTACAGACGCAGCCTGAGAGCCCCCACCCCCACGGCCTGAGGCATCTAATAACCCAGTGATCTGGGTTTGGGACAAAAGTAGCAAATTGATCCAGATACTGGAATAGACACCAGAAAGAGACCCAGTTGAGGGAGAGTGAGCTGGGTGGTACCCACAGTTGTGTTGGGAGAAAAAAAAAAAAAACAAGCCACAGGTGCCACACCAGCTCCACAAATACAGCAATATCACCTTGCCTCAAGATATCCTGTCCTTGACCTACTGCATTAACAGGCCACCCGTGGACGTTTCCCACAACCCATTCTGACTCTACCAAACATAGAGGACCAGTGGGCCACTGGGGAGCTGCAGGTCTCCTGGCAACCTAACCATCCATTCAGGCCACCCCACGCTTGGGGCTAAGGAAATGCAGGTGCAATGCCAGTGATTGTATCTGGCAAAGGAATGGATCTGGCAAAGAGGTTATCTCTCCTCCCTTCCTGTCTCCCCTGCCACAGTGCACAGCTGTGAACACACTGAAACATAAAAGAGGCATGCAGGTGGTTAGCCTAGCTGCCTGCCTTCACTCTTTACCCTTAAGTGCAATCTGCTGGATTGTAACCTGAATTATGCCACCAAAGAAAAAAAATGCAAGCATACACTACCCGTGAAACCCAATGCAGGAATCTAGCCACATATAAGGATCCTCCTGTATAAAGCCTTGGTCCTCAGTAAACACCCAGAATCAAAGCCCATTGACTGTATTCAACTTACACTATAGTAAAACCATCAAGAGAAATAAAGACTATAAAAACATAGTGCCCCATCAAAATGACAGCAAATTCTAAAAGATAAAGGAACACCAGCTCTATCATATGAGACACAATCATTCAAAGAACTGTAGCAATTCAAAAAGTCAGAGTGTCTCCTTACCTCTAAATGCACACACTGGCTCCCCAGCTGTGGTTTTTAACCAGATTGAAATGGCTGAAATGATAGACATAGAATTCAGAGTATGGATGACAAGGAAACACAAGATGCAGGAGGCTGAAACCCAATACAAGGAATCCAAAGAAATCTGTAAAATGATCCAAGAGTTGAAAGATGAAATAACCATTTTTAAAAAGAACCAAACTGATAAACTGCATTCTTGCATATACAACAAATCACAATATATTTTTTAAAAAATGAACTCATTTCAAGCACATTCTCAGAATACAGTGCAATAAAAACAGAAACCAATACCAAGAAGATCTCTCAAAACCACACAATGACATGGAAATTCAATAATTTGCTCCTGAATGACTTTAGGGTGAACAACAAAATTAAGGTAGACATCAAAAAATTCTTTGAAATTAACAAAACCAGAGACACAGCACACCAAAACTCTTTGGAATGCAGCTAAAGCAGCATGAAGAGGAAAGTTTATAATGCTAAACACCTACATCTAGAAGTTAGACAGATCTCAAATTTACAATATTGCAACTAGAGGAACTAGACAAAAAAAAAAAAAAAAAAAACAATCCCACAGCTAGAAGAAGAAAATAACCATAATCAAAGCAGAACTGAATGACATTGAAATGCAAAAATCCACGCCATAAAAAAAAATTCATGAAACCAAAGTTGGTTTTTTAAAAGGATGAACAAAGTTGGTAGACCACTAGCTAGATTAACAAAGAAAAAAGACAGAAGATCCAAATCAGCACATTCCAAGATGACAAAGATGACATTAAAACTGATCCCATAAATATAAAAGATCCTTAGAGACTATTATGAACACCTCTATTCACACATATTAGGAAATTTAGAGGAAATGGATAAATTCCTGGAGACACATAATGCCAAGAGTCAATCAGGGAGAAATTGAAAACCTGAAAAAGACCTGTAATGAGTTCCAAAACTGAATTAGTAACAAAAAAATCTACTAACCAAAAGAAGCCCCAGACCATATGAATTTACAACCAAATTCTACAAAGAGGAGCAGGTACCAATTCTACTGAAAGTATCCCAAAGAAAATTGAGCAGGAGGGATTCCTCCCTAATTCATTCTACAAAGCCAGCATCATTCTGATACCAAAAGCTGGCAGAGACATAATGAAACAACAAAAAATCCTCAGGCCAGTATCACTGATGAACATAAAAAAATCCTTAACAAATGTTAGCAAAGTGAATCCAACAGCACCTAAAAAAGATAATCCTCCAAGATCAAATAGGTTTTATTCCTGAGATGCAAGGTTAATTCAACACATGCAAATCAATAAATGTGAGTCACCACATAAACAGAATTAGAAACAAAAATCATATGATCATCTCAATAAACAGAAAAAGCTTTTGTAATATCCAACATCCCTCCATGATATAAACTTTCAACAGACTAGATGTTGAAGAAACATACCTCGAAATAGTAATAGCCATCAATGACAAACCCACTGCCAATATCATATTGAATCAGAAAAATCTTGAACTATTCCGCTTGAGAACTGGAACAAGATAAGAAGGCCCACTCCTATTAAACACGGTACTGGAACTTCTAGCCAGAGCAATCAGTTAAGAGGAAGAAATAAAAGGCATCAAAATAGGAAGGGAAGTCCAGCTATCTCTCTTTGTTGATTATATGATTCTATACCTAGAAAACCCTAAAGACTCTGCCAAGTGGCTCCTAGAGTTGATAAGCAACTTCAGTAAAGTTTCAGGATACAAAATCTTTGTACAAAATTTAGTGCCATTTCTGTACACCAATAATGATCAAGCTGAGAGCCAAATCAAGAATGTGATCTCATGTACAATAGCCACAAAAAGAATAAAATACATAGGAATGCAGCTAACCAAGGAGGTGAAAGATCTCTACAAGGAGAACTACGAAACACTACTGAAAGAAATCAGAGATGACACAAATAAATGGAAAAACATTCCATTCTCATGGACTGGAAGCCTCAACATCATTAAAATAGACATACTATCCAAAGTAATCTACAGATTCAATGATATTCCTATCAAAATGCCAATGTCATTTTTCACAGAATTAGAAAAATTAATTCTATAATTCATATGGAACCAAAATAAAAGCCTGACTAGCTAAGCAATTTCAATCAAAACGAGCAAAACAGGAGGTAGCACCTTACTCAATTTCAAACTATACTACAAAACGGCATGATACTGGTACAAAAACAGATACACAGATCAATGGAACAAACTAGAAAACCCAGAACTAAAGCCACATACCTACAGCCATCTGATCTTCAACAAAGTCAACAAATATAAGCATCGGGGAAAACACTCTCTATTCAACAAATGTTGCTGGGATTGCTGACCAGCCATATGCAAAAGTATGAAGTTGGACCCCTACTATCATCCTATAAAGAAATTAAGGCAGAGACTTAAATGTAGGACTTCAAACTATAAAAATTGTAGAAGAAAAGCTAGGAAATACCCTTCTCAATATTGGCCTTTACAAATAATTTATGGCTAAGTCCTCAAAGACATTGCAATAAAAACTAAAACTCTTAGTTTAAATAAGAATATTATTGTTCTATATTAACTTTAACATAATTTTATTAGCTTATAAATTAATTATTTCAGGTTTGTTAGATATTTTCAATAAAAATGTAATTGTACAGAGAACTTAAGTATCAGAGAAAAAGCTATTTAATTGTAATTTGTTAGAGTCAACACATTTTTAGTAGTCAAAATGTTAGTGTTAAAATTAAAATGTCAATATTGTAATTTTTAAAAACATCCAATGTTTAGCTTCACCTACTGGTATAACCTAAGAACAATGTTCCCTCAGCTCTGTGTGTCTGACATGGGCCTTAGTGCACAGAATTTTATCTTCCACATTCTTTTCCTCTACTAAAAGAAATGAGAATTTCTTAGAGGGTTGGAACAGGATTTCGGGGCAAGTCTAGTAGATGTTGTTACACATGTTTCAGGAGTTCTGTGTTGATTCTGAATAACACCAACTTAGAAGGGTATCTAATAACCAACTTGCAACAATTTAAGGATCCATGAAAAATAACAGCTGTTGTTAATTATATTTTCTGAAGAGCTGTGAATACATACTGATATTCTTTAAATACTTTCCCTTGAGAATTGTTAATATAGACCAGACATGGTGGCTCATGCCTATAATTCCAGCACTTACTTTGGGAGGCTGAGACAAGCAGGTTACTTGAAATCAGGAGTTTGTGACCAGCCGGCTGAACATGGTGAAATCCCCGTCTCTACTAAAAAAAAAAAAAAAAAAAAAAAAAATCAAAGAATCAAAAAAATATATTGTTAATATATTCAGGTTGTTTTATTTCGCTGAAAAATTTTCTGGTCATGTTTAGTTATAGGTTTATTTTCAGAATTGATTAAATCTATTTATATATAAAGCCTGACATAATGACTGTGAGGAAAGTACTTAGGTTACCATTAGCTGTCTATGGCAATGAAAACAATTGTTTTGTGCATGAAATTGTAGCGAATGTCTACCAAGATGCAACAAAGAAATTTTAGAAAATAAATTATGCCAATTTTGTAGGGAAACACTACTTAAATTTCCAAATATTCTACTCATACTACTTTTAAATGTGTGTTATATAAAAATAAATTAAATTAAATTAAATTAAAAACACTAGTGTGAACACCGTAAGGCTTTTTGTTACAATCCATAGGCAACCCACCTATGGGAATTAAAGTATAAAGGGATATTTTAGTGCTAGGTATAGATAGACTATAATAGCTCAAAGTATGAATCTAAGTTATTGAGATACTATTGTCACAGAGATGAAATGCCTTACCACTTGACCCAAATGAATGATTGAGTTATCCATTGCCTAGAGATTATATCCATCTGAAAATTCATCAGAAAAGTTATCATAACTACACAAGAGCTCTGCTCACTGCTACCACAATGACAAGGTGTCAGGGTCCCCAGCCTTGAATATGTGCTTTCCACTATGAAAAGACATCAGCCCTAAACATGGCAGAACTCTTAATAGTTGCTTCAAACAATTCCATTCTAGAAAACAGGTTGGTGGGTATGTTCTGTAAATCGAAAATTTACCTCATAAAGAGTCATGATTATATTAGACCTCATAAAAGAAGCTGGAACTGTGCCTTGCAAACAAATTTAAAACTTATAAACTATAGGCCAGGCTCAGTGGCTAACGCCTGTAATCCCAGCACTTTGGAAGGCCGAGGCGGGTGGACCACAAGGTCAGGAGATCAAGCCATCCTGGCCAACATGATGAAACTCCATTCTCTACTAAAATACAAAAAATTAGCCGGGCATGGTGGCACGTGCCTGTAATCTCAGCTACTTGGGAGGCTGAGGCAAGGGAATCACTTGAGCCTGGGAGGGGAGTTTGTGGTGAGCTGAGATCGTGCCACTGCATTCCAGCCTGGGTGACAGCAAGACTCCATCTCAAAACCAAAAAAAGCACTTATAAACTATAACTTCTTAAAAACTTATGAAACATTTTATAAGTAACTTTCCTCAGATAAAATTTGATGTCTATCAAATAATAACAGCAGATTGTTATCATACCAATTATCTCGTTACTATAATTTTCCTTTTGAGTGCCCTGGCATAAATAAAAATAAATATTTTGCAGTATCAGAGGGTAGTAGCCTAAAAAATAGGGACAAAAAAGGATCCACCTTCAAATAATGTGCTTTTGTGTAATTATTATTATATTAATATAATGATTTCTGTCATAAAGGATCTGCCTCCATTTTGCTGTTTGACTGCTGACAGCTTTCGAGCTCCACACCACCCCTTTGCCTTTCTGTCACTTATCTGGGAAACTGACAGAGTAGCCTGGCTGTTCTCTCCTTTGGCACTGGTAAAAACTTCAAACCACACAAGGTCCACCCTCTGCACTGCAGGGATTACATATGCAGGATTCTTTCCTGGGTATATTGCATGATATTGAGATTTGGGGTACAAATGATCCCATCACCCAGGTCCTGTGCATAGCGCCCAACAGTTTTTCACCCCCAGCCCTCCCATCTTCCCCCAGCCAGTAGTCCCTAGCGTCTATTGTCCTCTTTTGTCCCCAGTGTTTAGCCGCCACTTAAACGAAGAGCATCCAGTCTTTGGTTTTCTCTTCCTGTGTTAATTCACTTAGAACATTGGCCTCCAGTTGCATCCACATTGCTGCAAAAGACATGATTTCATTCTTGGTTAGGGCTGCGTGGTATTCCATGGTCTATTGGAATTTTCTATGGATAGAAAATCTATCCATATTTTCTCAATCCAATTCACCATTGATGAGCACCTAGGTTGAACCCACGTCTTTGCTATTGTGAATAGTGCTGCAATTGAGTGAGTGGATGTAGCTTTATTTATTTTTTTTTTTTTGGTAGAACAATTTGTTTTCTTTTGAATATATGCCCAGTAATGGGATTTCTAGGTCAAATGCTAGTTGTAAGATCTTAGAGATATCTCCAGACTGCTTTCCACAGCGACTGAACTAATTTGCATTCCCACCAATCGTGTATAAATGTGTCCTTTTCTCTGCTGCTTTTTGACTTTTTAGTAATAGCCATTCTGATGGCTGTGAGATGGTATCTGACTGTGGTTTAGATTTGCATTCCTCCGATGATAAGTGATGTGGAGCACTTTTTCACAGGTTTGTTGGCTGCTGGCATGTTTTCCTTTGAAAAGTGTATGTTCGTGTCTCTTGCCTATTTTTTAATGGGGTTATTTGGTTTTCGCTTGTTCAATTGTTTAAGTTGCCTGTAGATTCTGGGTATTAGATCTCTGTCAAATCCATCATTTGTAAATATTTTCTCCCATTCTATAGGTTTTCTGTTTACTATGTAGATGGTTTCTTTTGCTATGCAGAAGCTCTTTAGTTTAATTATGTCTTGCTTGTCAATTTTGCTTTTGTTGTGATTGCTTTTGAGAACTTAGGACTAAATTTAACTAAATCCTATGTCTCAAAAAAACAAAACTCATTAATTCTTTCTATTCAAAGTAAGGAAACAAATTGCTCTCTCTTTTGTCTAAATTTGCTAAAACAGTTATACCTGCAAAATAACCTTTAAGTTATATGTTTGACATTATTTCAAGTAGATATAAAACAATATTTTAATTAAAAAACTAGATTACTTTGTGAAATATGTGTGTAATGAGTAACATTATTAATTTTTTTCTTTTCCTTTCCTTTATTTCTAAAATGCTCCAGAATAACAGAATAGTTTTTTTTTGGAGTGGCAAAATAACTCTATCAGATAATTTGTAAAGAAATCATTTAAAGTATTGTTTCTGATCGTTTTCAAACATAGGGCTTTATGTCTTCACACAGCTACATTTAAAGTCAGGAGAGCAAGTGAGATCACTGAAGTGAAACCAACCCTAGAATTCACTTACTATAAGTCATATAAAGAAGAAGAAGAGGACAGGGAAAGGAGCCTTAGGAAGCACATACAGAGGAGGATGAAACAGAAAAGTGTGGACTATAAAAGACCGAATGAAGAAAATGTTTTCCAAAGGATAAAGTGGACAGTATATTTAATGCTCTTGAAGATTTGAGTATATTAACAACTGAGATATGCCAAGATGTTGGTTGAAGTAAGAGGAATTTCAATAAAATTATAGAAACTGAATCTCAGTTGGACACCGTTAACAAAAAAACAGAGAGTGGAGAGGGAGAAGATAGTAATTTCAAGAGACGCTCTCTTGAGAAGAACAGAGAAATGGGAAAACAGCTGAGAAGGACATAGGATTGGAAATTATTTTTAAGATTAGTGGTGCTGGAGTGTATTATACACCAATAAAATTGATGCAGTAAAGATTAAGAAGTTGATGATGCAAGAAAGAGAGGAAAACTTTCTGGGATCCGAATAGTTTGCCAATCTGAAAGGAATATAATTCACAAGTGAGGAGTCAGCATTTTATAGGGTTAAAAAAAAGCAGAATACCTGTACACATGCAGATACACAGATACACTAGTAATAGTGAAGAGATGGAAGAGAGCTTGTCTGATTGTTTCTGTTTTCTCAGTAAAGCATGAGGAAAGATTATCAGCTGATGTCAAAGGAATGTGTTGGAAATTAAAGATGTAAGGAGATGCCAGATGGTCACCTTTAGAGTGTGAGATAACAAATTTACTAAGGAGATAGAGTAAGATTGCCACACAGTGCCAGGTGCCTATTTGAGATCCGAGCTCATTGAAGTTGAGACAATCCACCTTGGTAGTTCAAGTTTCTCCAATTGCTCCAACTGCTCAACTGTTTAGGTAGGAAGCATTGTTGTCAATAATTAGGGGTATCCAGGATTTTGGTTTTGCAATAAATTTGGACAGAAGGAAAGAGAGTAAAGCTTGGAAAGTGTTTCTTAAGGGCAGGTACCTGCAGGAGACATGATATCTAAGCTGAAAACAAGAAGAGGAGATATTATTGAACTACTGAAGAAGAAAAAGATGAAAGCATTCATGGAATGAGAGGCCTCAATGAGTCAAATAATTGTTGAAGTAAGAATACGTTATTTAAAATTCAGTCCGAAGTATGAAATGTGGAAGAGAAATTGTTCTATCATAAAAACTCATGCATGTGTATGTTCATTGCCACACTACTCACAATAGCAAAGATACAGAATCAACTCAAATGCTGATCAATGGTAGACTGGATAAAGAAAATGTAGTACATACACACCATGGAATACTATGCAGCCATAAAAAAGAACAAGACCATGTCTTTTGCAGGAACATGGATGAAGCTGGAGGCCATTATCCTTAGCAAACTAAAGCAGGAACAGAAAACCAAATACCACATATTCTCTCTTATAAGTAAGAGCTAATGATGAGAACACATGGACACAAATAGGGAAACAATACACACTGGGGTCTGTTGGAGGGTGGAGGATACAAGGAGAGACAGAATTAGCAAAAGTAACTATGGGTACTATGCTTACAATCTGGGTGATAAAATAATCTGTGCAACAAACCCCCATGACACAAGTTTACCTAACTAACAAACCTCCACATGTACCCTTGAACCTTAAATAAAAGTTTTAAAAATAAAAATATAAAATGTGGGAGAGGATAGGATGCTCAAATTTGAGATTTTAGAATATGATATAGTTGGCCAGGTGTGGTGGCTCAAGCCTGTAATCCCAGCACTTTGGGAGGCCGAGGCAGGCAGATCACGAGGTCAAGAGATTGAGACCATCTTGCCAACATAGTGAAATCCCATCTCTACTAAAAGTACAAAAAAAAAATTAGCTGGGCATGGTGGCATGCACCTGTAGTCCCAGCTACTCTGGAGGCTGAGGCAGGAGAATTTTTTGAACCCAGGAGGCAGAGGTTGGAGTGAGCCGAGATTGTGCCACTGCACTCCAGCCTGGCTCCTGGCAACAGAGTGAGACTCTGTCTCAGAAAAAAAAAAAGAATATGATATAGTTATAGGATACAATTGTAAGAGGCAGTTGTTGAGATGGAAGATTGTGATGGATAAGGGGCTCAAGAAGATGAATGACTAAAGTTTTTAATGGATTAAAATATGAATTTTGAAATTACCAAAATGCTGGTGGAAAAGAAGTCAGTATGAGAGTCTTCAATGAGTATAAGTGGGAGGGGAGAGTGACTGACAAGTTAGTGATATGTACTGACAGCATGAGCTTAAAAGTAGTTGTGATTTTTTAAAAAAGAGTAGTGGCAAACTGACATGGAAGCAGCATTGGGGAGCTAAGAAGAGAATTACCTTCAGAAGTAGGTCTTGCAGTGCATGAAATATAGGTGAAAAATTGTCCTTCATCTGAGATGGTGGTTGGGGAAGTGATTGGTGAAGCAATATCCTAAGTGTCACAGTCAAACTTCAGCTACATCAAAAAAGTTTAGAAGTTGAGGTTCTGAGGAAGTTTACTGATGTTCTAAAACTCAAATCCAGAGGGCATTGTGGAGGGAGATGAAGACCAGGAGATTAGAAATACCAAGAGCATTTTGGAGCTAAGTGTCTGGGTTATCATGGAAAAACCGGAAAGTGGAGATTTCTGGTGGTGACTGAGGTGAATGCTGTCTTAGGAAGGGCTGATCAAACAGTTCAAGATGGTCTCTACAGCTGCACCGTACACTGCAGTAGCCACTAACCACACACTGCTATTTAAATTACACTCACTGAAAATTAAATAAAATTACAAATTCACTTCCTCAAACTAGCTACACCTCAAGTGCTAGTTATTACATTGAACAGGGCAGATATAGAACATTTCTATCATTGCAGAAAATCCTCATTTCCCTACTTAGTTGGAAACTGTAAGTCACTGGGATATTTATGTAACTTCTAGTGGTATAGCTATCTAGGGAGAGGCTGTCTGATGGGAATCTTAAAACAGTGCATGTCTTGATGTGGCTCATCTCCCGGTAACTCCTAGTGGATTCGTGGACACCTTGCTTATTACACTACATCTTGACTTAAGGTGACTCAGTAAGGGAATGACAGAAGCAGACTGGAAGCTTCTAGCACCTAGTGCAGTGTGAAAACACAACAAATGAAAACAAGATCATATTTTTAAGTTATATATCTCAATACCCATAAGTATTTCCCCAGGAAGTGTTATTCAGGTTCATTCAAATCAAGAATCCTCTACATGTATAGTCCTATTCCTTCCATTTATCTTCATTTTTACTTTACTCGTTGTGAACCTGCAGGTAAAACACATCTAGTTTTTCTTCACAAGAAAATATTCTCAAAAATGTTCTTTTCCATGTAAAAGAAAAGTATGTGAGCACAATTCTCTCTTTAATTTATATATTCAGCAATGAATCAGAGAGATAAATTGTTATCATAACCCAGAAAGTAATTTAATATAAAAGAAAAATAGAGCAAAGGTTAGCAAAGTTGCACCCAGCTAACATGAGACTGGATAATAGATTCACTTTTCCCAATAACAAATAAATGGAATCTTGTGTCCTTAAATCACTCAAACTCTATCTAGGCCAAAATGGCAGGTGCAAACAAAAAATGCAATGGCTCATACATAATAATTATTAGCCTTACATACACCTTTTTGAGTTATGTTGCCAACAAAAAGTTGTAGGAGGGAACATTGTATTAGGGTTCTCTAGAGGGACAGAATAAATAGGATATATATCTATATATATAAAGAGGAGTTTATTAAGTAGTATTAACTCAGAAGATCCCAGGGTCCCACAATAGGCCGTCTGCAAGCTGAAGAGCAAGGGAACTAGTCCGAGTCCCAAAGCTGAAAAACTTGGGAGTCCGATGTTTAAGGGCAGGAAGTATCCAGCATGGGAGAAAGATGTAAGCTGAGAGGCTAAGCCAGCCTTTTCACGTTTTTCTGCCTACTTTATATTCTGTCCACACTGGCAGCTGATTATATGGTACCCACCAGATTAAGGGTGGGTCTGCCTTTCCCAGCCCACTGACTCAAATGTTAATCTCCTTTGGCAACAGCCTTGCAGACACACCCAGGATCAATACTTGAATCCTTCATTACAGTCATGTTGACACTCAGTATTAACAATCACAAGTAGGAAGAAGGAAATTAAGGAAATAGAGGGAGCAAGTGAAATGATGGAGTGAAACTCCAATATACATGGAGACAATAAAAGTCTAGGTTCTTAGTATCTCTTATCTTGACAGAGAACTTTACCTTTGGTTTTTTAGTAGAACACAAATTAACTTTGCACATTCTAATGATAGTTGTTTTCATGATCATGAATATTCTTACACATCAGTAGATTCATATTCTTCAGAGTCCCATAGGGTTCCCCCAGATGCCAGCCAGGAAGGATGATTAATTGAAACTATAATTTCTTTCAGATAAGAAAATTGTTTCCCAAGGGTCCATAGAAGTATTCTCTCTCAACAGATTTTCATTTAAAATATGGATTTCTCAATGTCTGCCTTCCCAATGCTAGTTAAGAGAAAGAAGCGGAGGGAGGAGAAGAGAGAGAAATACTATTAGGCTAAGGAATTCACTATTACACCTTAAGATTTGTCCCCAAACCTGTACATGGTCTCACTAACTCTCAATCCTGGACTTCTTGGAGTGGCTTCACTTCCTAGGCTCAAGGCAAATTTAAGAAGTGTATAACCCCAGCTGGCTAAGAGGCCTCCTTTTCCCTAAGTCCACCACTTCCCAAACTTAATTATCCAACAGCAAGATGAGACGAATCCATGGAAATCCACCAAGAAGATTGATGATCTGAACATCATCTTTGATGTTTCAGGATAGAAATAATAGGCCCCTGTAAGCACTGACTCAATCTTGTTCAGCCAATCTGAGCCTATTCCCAGAAATGAGTCTCCAGTAGCTTTTGTCTTTTCTCCAAGACTAGTGGGTCCACAGGTGAAGATGTCAGCATCAAATGAGAATTTCAAATGTCTGTAGAATTCTAACAGGGTTTCTCCATTAAGAATCATTGAGCATTGTTTTCTTCTGTCCATCAAATAATACTATAGATTATGTACTATGCCTTGTGCCAACTCCATTGGCATTCATATCCAAGAGTAATGGGAGGCAGGGTGGCAGTGGGATAGGAATGAGAATATTTGCATATCCTGGATGTTCAGTGGAGAATAGTATGGAGAAAGGCCAGTCTTGAGGCAGAAAGATCTTTAAGAAGCTATTTCACAGTCCTATTAAGACAGGTAGAAATTTGGATTAAGGTAGATGTGAAGACCAGAGAGAAGTGGCTGGATTGAGAAACGCTTAATAACCAAACTTGACTGCCCTTATGAAAAGTTGAGGCTGGGTGCAGTGGTTGACACCTGTAATCCCAGCACTTTGGGAAGCCGAGGTGGGTGGATCACAAGGTCAGAAGTTCAAGACCAGCCTGGCCAGATGATGAAACCCGATCTCTACTAAAAATACAAAAAAATTAGTCGGGCATGGTGACGGGTACCTGTAATCCCAACTACTTGGGAGGCTTAAGTGGGAGAATCACTTGAACCTGGGAGGTGGAGGTTTCAGTGAGCCGAGATCACACCACTGCCCTCCAGCCTGGGCAACAGAGTGAGAATCTGTCTCAAAAAAAAAAAAAAAAAAAAAAAAAAAAAAAAGTTGAAAATAGGGACCGTAGTAAATAATGGCATCATATCCTAGTTTGTCATCCATCATACAATTTTTAAATATTTACTACATGTTAAGCATTATTCTAGGAGCTGAGTCCACAACAGTAATACCAAAAAAACCTTCCCCTGACATCATGAAACATACAAAAGCATGTTTTCTTTAACATGGTAGTATTCTAGGAATTACTTGAGAAAAATTTCAGTGAACCGAGGAGTATAATTGACTTTGCTCTAATTTCATGATGTCTAGACTGTGTGAGACAAATTTAGATGCCTATAAATTGCAAATTCAGAAGCCTAATGGCGATAAGAAGTCATTTTTATTTTAACTGCATTGTATGTAAAACAGCAGGACTAGCATAAAGATAAATAGTAGTTATGGTCAGACTCAATGCCAAGGACCAATGGACAGGGGTAGGCACCAATGAAAATTACTCACATTTAGCCAGTTTATAAGTATAAGCATGTAGGTCTATATTTTTTAAGCCAAAAATCCATGTACTTATGTGTAATCTCTTAATTAAATTTCTTAACATTGGCAACCAATTAATTGTTAACATTTGAAAACAAGGTATGGTCCAACATTGTGAAAGCTGAAAAAAATATTGACTAGTCAATATTAGGCATGTGGATATCCTAGTTTCCAAGGTCTGTCTAGAGATTCTGGTAGAGAGTCAGCTTTGTCCAGTGTTACACGAGTGGGGATCATCATATATGATGGTAAAGAAAAATAAAAGAAAAAAATAGCATGTTATTATCCAGCAAAATATGTTCATGTTGAGAAAATGCTTTAGGGTATCACTGAGACTTAGTCCCCATTCAGTGGCTCATGAATTAATGTTTGGAAATAGAAGAAAATGCTGGTTAATTTAGTTGTTATAACTGTACAGAGAGTCCCTGATGTAAGATGGTTTGACTTAATAATTCTTCAAATGTGCTGTGGTGCAAAGTGATAGGTATTCAGTAGAAACCCTGTTTCAAGTACCCATACAACCATTCTATTTTCCCTTTAGGTACAGTGTTCAATAAATTACAGGAACTGCTCAATAATTTATTTTAAAATAGACTTTGTGTTCCATGATTTTGCCCAATGGTAGGTTAATGTAAGTGTTTAAGTGTTCTAAGCATGTTTAAGATAGGCTAGACTAAGCTATGATGTTTGCTGACTAAGTTGTATTAAATGCATACTCAACTTACGATATTTTCAACTTACAATAGATTTATCGGAACTTAATCCCATCATAAGTCCAGCAGCATCTCTATTTGGGAAACCTTCCAACACGATTTTTGTCTTTGAAGTGTAAGATTTCTTTGTATGTCTAGTGGTATCTTTACTTTTCAAGGTGGTTTTATTTTTCCTCTGTCATTATAAGCATTTCAAAGACAGACTAGAAGAGATTATATTCAGTTTTTCTGGCCAAACACCAATTTAAGATGGGCAAAGTATTTGAATAGACATTTTATCAAAGAAGATACACTAATAGTTAATAAACACATGAAAAGATTCTCAACATCATTAGTCATCAGGGAAATGCAACTTAAAACTACAAGACAACATTTTACACCCACTAAATGGTTATATATTTTTTTAAAGACAAGAACGAATGTTGCCAAGAATGTGGAGAAATTTACTAGAAACACTTTTCTAGTAAAATTAAAGATGTTACAGCCACTGATACTGATTAAATTGTGTCCCTCCCAAAACTGATATGTTGAAGCTCTATCCCTTAGTACCTCAGAATGTGACTGTATTTGTAGATAGTTCCTTCAAAGAGGTAAATAAGTTACAATGATCCTGTTAGGGTAGACTCTAATGCAGTATCCTATCTTTATAAGAAGTAGAAATCTGAACACACTGAGAGATACCAGGAGCACACACACAGAGAAATGGCTACATGAGGACACAGAGAGAAAGTGGCCATCTGCAAGCCCAGGAGGAATGCTTTAGAAGAAACCAAACTAATCAACATATTGATCTTGGACTTCCAGCCACCAGAGCCATGAGAAAACACATTTCTGTTGTTTCAGCCACCCAGTTTATAGTATTGTGTTAACACAGTCAAGCAAACTAATACAGACACTTTGAAAATCAGTTTAGAAGCTCCTCAAAATGTTAAACATAAATTTATCTTATGACCCGGAATTCTCTCCTCAGATATCCACTTATGGGAACTGAAAACAAGACTCTCACACAAATGTTCTTATCAGCATTAGTCATAATAACCAAAAATTGTAAACAACCTAAACATCCATCAACTAATGAATGAATAGAAATATGTGCTATACACATACAATGAAATATTATTTGGCAATAAATAAGAATGAAATAGCAATATATGCTTTGACATTAGTAAAACCCAGAAACTATCACATTCAGTAAGAGAAACCAGACATAGACACCATACATTATATGGTTCAATTTTTATGACATGTCCAGAAAAGGAAAATCTACAGAGGCAGAATGAAAATTAGTGGTTACCTGGGGTGAGGAGGAGCACACATGATCTTATTGGAATGATGAAAATACTCTAAAGCTTATTTATGATGATGGCTGTGCAACTTGGTCAGTTTACTTAAAATATCACTGACTTACGTACTTGAAGTGCGTGACGCCTTTTTTTGTCACCAATAAAGTTAGAAAACAGCTCATTAAAGTTATTTAAAAGTTATGAAATTATACCTCAATAAAGTTTTTTAGGTAGTGTCACCAGAATGAAAAGAGAGGCAGACAGGTTGCAGGGAACAAAAATAAATTCCATTCTCTTTGTGTGAGAATTTGTGGTAAGAAGGCATGGAATATTAGTAGTCTGCTGGGAAATGAATTGAGGAAAAATTACATTTGATTGCTTTAAGGCTGAAAGGAATAATAGAAAGCCTAAAATGTATCATTAAAAACAAAGGAAAATCACAAAATAAGTCAAAAGTTATAGTTTGTGACACTAAACAGCCTCTTTCCTCTGTGTGACTCTTAAAGAGTTAAAACCTCAAAGATAGATTTTTGAGGAGTGTTTGGCCAGCAGAACTGGACATACCTCTCCTAATCCCTTTTTGAAGTGTCTATAGTAACAAACAATAACGTGAAAATCACAGTGTTATAAGCTAGCCCTTGCAGTCCTGCTATGGTCAAATGTGATAAACCCTAAAAGACTAATGACCAGGCTGCATCTCGGTCATCACTTCCCTCTATAGTGTCTTAAATCTATTACCCTATGACAGAGTTCCTCATTTTCTCCCAACATCTCTGCTTTCTTTTTTCTGAAATAGAACCTTTGGCTAGTCATAGTGACTGATATGGTTTGGCTGTGTCCCCACCCAAATCTCACCTCTAATTGTAATAATCCCCACCTGTCAAGGGTGGGGGCAGGTGGAGGTAATTGAATCGTGGACTGGTTTCTCCCAAACTGTTCTCACCGTAGCAAACAAGTCTCATAAGATCTGATGGTTTCATAAATGGGAGTTCCCCTGCACAAGCCCTCTTGCCTGCCACCATGTAAGACGTGACTTTGCTCTTCATTCACCTTCCACCCTGATTGTGAGGCCTCCCCTGTCATGTGGAACTGTGAGTCAATTAAACCCCTTTCCTTTATAAATTACTCAGTCTCAGGTATGTCTTTATCAGCAGCATGATAACAGGCGAATCCAGTGACCCCCAAAATTCTACATTACCCAGTATTTTTGGAAGCTAGATGTAGCCATGAAGCAAATACCTGGCTAGTGGAACTTAAGTGGATTAGATTTGACAACTTATAAGAGCCTTCCTTCAAGGAAACCTGGTGCATTCCCTTTCTGTTCTTCCCCTTCCCCTCAACCTTTTTTTTTTTTTAACTTTCTTTTTGAAAAATAAATATCACTATCTTGGACCATAAGGAAAATTGAGACATCCTAGAAATGGTGGAACAATAGATCTAGAAGGAGCATGATATTTATGGCCTTCTTCAAATACTTCTGGACTTTTACACGAGAGAGAAAGTCTTCATTCTTGGTTAAACTAAAACAAAACACACTTAATCCTCTATCAGCTCATTCTGCTACATAGTGGAGGTTCTGGCAGGGAGACGCAGAGAGCCATTGGGTCTTCCCAGTCAGTAGGAAAAAGGTCTGTCTTCTTTAGAGTAACTCAGTCTCTCTAGGACAGATGGTCAGTCTTTCATGGCTCCTTCCCTGCTCTCTCACTTTCCCAAGATGGCATCTTATAGCCCAAAAGCAAGCAGTTTTCTTGAGAGTGGTGGTGAGAGGGTCTTCCATTCTATGTGCTGCTCTCTGGGTCTTTGCTGTCCACTGGTTAAGGTTTCTAATCACACTGCTCTCTAGACATCAGCTTCTGTGTTCAGAGTCCACACTGCCAGTCTTCTCCAGGCTAGAGGTGTCCATCTGCCACCTCTACTAGTTGGGTTTGGACACTGTCATTGCAGCTATGTGTTATCCTGGTCCTGGCCCCAGACCTCTGCCATTCCACCAGGACTGTGACTGCCTCTGACCCTTGGGAGGCTTCCTGGATTTCCTGAACACTCTCCTTAGGCTGTGGGAAATCAGAATTGACATGTATCAATATTCATTTATTGATATACATCTTTTCCCCTCTGATACTTCTCTACTTGGTGACATATTGTCAAATGTAAATGAGAGGGGAGAACCATCCCAGACAATCTCAGCTTCTCTCCCCATGCACTGTGGGTTTCTACTGACTGTACCTTCATCACACTTTTCCAAATCACACCTTCCACCCACCTAGGTATCAGCAAATTCCTCTGAGCTCCTGTCTTTCCCTCATTCACTCTCTCTCAGAAGTGCTTCTGTGGTTTCCTGGTCTTCACTTTCTCATGCCCAGAGTGTAAAGTAAAGCTCTGGTATCTGACACCAGCGCTACGGCTATTGCTGTACTCAGGGAGAAATTGTAATTGAAATACAACCTTTTCCTCTCTTGACAGTCATGCTCTCAAGACTGCTGTCTCCCTACATCAGCGCTGAGACTGAGTTGATGGATAATCTCCTTTCCTAAGTGATGTCTGTCCTCACCTTCCCTGGGACTTAATATGCCTTCTTGGTGGTTTAGTAATATCACACTATTAGATCATTTATAATTGAATCATACTTCTCCAGAAGCACATCTACCAGGAAATAAAGGAAGGAGAATAAGATCGTGTGAAATTCCAAATTGAGTCATTTGAGACATGGTAGACAACTCTACTCAAAGCTACCTGAGTTGTGTTCAGAATCTTCAGCACATCTTTAGTTCATTTGCTCTTTTTCTTGGTACTTACAATCATGGATATTTTATCAGAGATTTAAGCTTGGTACTAAATAAAGAAAAAAATCCTCTGACAGCTGCACAAGGAGCTTAATTAGGAACCTCTTTAAGTTTACTTTAAAATGCATAATTGATGTAGAAACATGTGAAGTAGATAGCACCCCTTTAACATCCTTAAAATATTTTCAGTTGCTGATTGTCACATTTGTTTTATATCATTTAAAAACTGTCTTTTTCTAGCTTCTTATTATCCTAATCCAGGGCCACATCTGAGATTAATAATTCATTAGCAGTTCTTTGGAACGTATTGCCTGCTGAGTTTACTGAAGGCTGATTAATAATTTTATCATTTCTAAATTTTCTGTATATATTTTCATAAGTGTCATTTGCTGATTCTAATACTTTCTTATTTGCAATAACTTTTTTCGCATTTTTTTCTGCTTTGACACTGTGTATCTGTCAATCATTTTTATTCCTCGGATTATATATCATTGAAATACAATAGCTTGTTGGTCATTCCACATCATATAGTACCTATATTAATAGGACATTCATATTTCAGATGAGCTTTATTCTTTTATCAATAATCACCAATCCAAATCAGGTGTGCATTCCCAAATAAACAAGTCACAATTGGGTAGAATATGGGCTCATCTGAAATAAGACTCACTTGGAATTTGAAGTTTGCTTCTATTACTTTCTACCTAATTGAATTTGAACCAATTTTTTACAAACTTACTCCCTAAATTTCAGTTTCTTCATTTATAAAGTTGCAATAAGTACTTTCTAGCATTGCTGTGGAGAATGGATGAGAATACATTTGTAAAATGTGCAATAGTGTACTTGAAAGACCAGATATTTTATTAAAATTTTCTTTCATTTGTTTTCTTCTTTTTCCCTCCCTCTCATTTCATTTTCACCAAGTTACCATTAACACGCTTTTCAGTGGTTTCAATATAACACATATGGCATTATCTGAGGTACTGAAATAGTTTTATCCTTATTTTAAGCCCAAGATATTCTCAATTTCATTGTGCCATGTCCATTTTATGTTCCGTTGCATTGCAAAAACTCCACTTTAAGAAAAACTATTTAATCAGGCTAATTTTGATCACTCTAAAAGTTATCTAAGTTGTCATTTGCTCACTCACTACCCCACTAATATCAAAAAGGCAAAGAATTGGCAATATTGACACATGTAAATCATAACTCTTTGCAAAGGCACAAGTGAATCAGGCATTTTAATTGCAAGACCATTTATAAAAACAACCTTCTGCAAACCTAGAGTAATTCCACCATGATTTAACATTTGCATTTAACTGCCCTAATCTAATGGGTTTTACAATGTAGTTGGCCAGCAACCTGAGGACTTCAACCAGAAAATCTCAATAATATTCCTTTCTAGATAATGCTATATAACAGATTTTTTTTTTCTGATACTGGTGTGCCACTTTCAAACTTTTCAAGTCACTCTCTGTGGTTTCCTGGTTCTTCATAATAGATATATGTTCATTTTTGAAAAATTAGAAAATTCAGAGATTCAATAAGCAAAAACAGGCTACACGTCTTTTGTACTCATATATATCTATGTTAGGAGTAGACCCTGGCCTTAGAAACTTGGTATTTTTGCTTAAGTCATAATGTTTTGAGTTTAGCTATATAGTCATGCATCATTTAACAACTGGGATACATTCTGAGAAATGTATTGTTAGGTGGTTTGTCTTTGCAAACACCACAGTGTACCTACACAAACCTAGATGGTATAGCTGGCTACACACCTAGGCTACCATCCTGTATGGCATGTCTCTGTGTTCCATATTGTAGGAAATTGTAACACAATAGTAAGTGTTTGTGCATCTAAACATATCTAAAGCTGGAAAAGATAGAGTAAAAACATGGTAGTATAATCTTATGGAAATACTGTCACATATGAAATATGCATATGATGTCTCTCATTGACTGAAATGTCATATAGTGCATGGCTGTATTCAGGAGCAGGATGGGAATGACATGAGTTTTCATTTAGTAACCCCACCTCTTCCATTTCTCAACTATTATGAAAGAGTATATTGCTTCCAAGGGAGCGTTCTATGTGAGTAAAGGCAGGAGAACAATGGTAAGATATACTAATGTCAGGGAACACATTTAAAATATGGTAAAGCAAAAGCATTTTAATCCAATTTTTTCAATAAAATGTATTTAAATATATTTAAATTTAAATTACCACTTTATTTTCCCAAATCTTTTCTAAGTACAACACGTTGAACCTGGTTCCTTTAAATAAAATAAGAAAATGTATTATTTTTGCTCATTTGCTAAATCTTGGTAAAGTTCTGTTGTCCTCTCCAGAGACTGAGAAACTAATTGGTGACAGTGAACTGAATAACACATCGTTTTACAAGTCAAGTGGTTTCTAATTATTTGCCTTCAAGAGTAATGAAGGGAAGCTTAAACAAGTTGCCAACTAATAGATTGCAAACAAGAATTTTTGATTACCATGTATTGGTTGCAAATAAATAAAGTAGCAAAAAATTTTAAACAAAATAATCTACATACATACTCTATGTGTATATGTTTGTGTTTACATATAAAGAAGCATTTATGATAAAATGCTTTTTATATTTAATAATTATTAAACTTTTTAATATATTTATATTGCTTTGATCAATTGTGTAAATAAGTAATTATTGATATAAGAACTCTTATTATCTAAAATCTAATAAACATAGACATTAAAAAATTAAAATGTGTGTACATATACATCTATAGTATATACAAATAATATATATGTACAATATATATAAGTAGAATATATATGCTTATACTCCTATGTGAATTAAATTATTTTGTATATATAGAATTCAGTATTTACATATATATTATATTGTTATGCTTAAATGTCTTTAATTGATTATTCTATTTCTTTGCAACCAATAGTGTAATCGATAACACATTTAATCCTAATAAGGCATAACTAATTCACATCATTATATATTATGTATTATATATACACTTAATAATGCATATATAATAATGAAAGATAAATTCAAGGAGAAAAGGAGCAAGGTAAAACATTTTTAAATGAGCTTATTTATGTATTTTTAAAATAAATGATAGCTCATCAAATCACTATGATATTTATATTTCACAAATATGTTTTAATAATGATATAATGATTTTACCTTAAAATAATATTCACAAGTTATTTAAATTATATTCAAAACTATCTGGATGTATAACTAGAATGTTTAGATATGACCTTTAAAATGTATAAGAACACAGAAAACTTTTTAAAACTCTCTTATGGGCTAAATGAACACAAATCTTAAAGTCCATTGTTCTAGTGTATTTACCAACATTTATAATAAATAGGGCAACCTGGTGGTTTTCTCAATACCATATTTATTTCTAAACTAAATAAAGACACCTACTATTTTCCAGTCACAACATCAGACCCCAGCCATGCAATAATGAAGGCAGGCTTTCTTTCCTCAAGGGACTGGCATTCTAACAGTGGAGATATAAGTGAAACAGAAGTAATAGCAGCAAGGATAAATGCTACATAGTCAGCATACTGCAGAAACATTCCGTGGAGGACAGGGGAATCTTCTTAGAAGAATTTACCTCTAACCTGATTCCTGAAGATTGAGTCAGGTTTATCCAGGTGAAAAGAGAAGAAAGAAGAAAATAAAATTCCAAAAAGGAGACACAGCATGTGCAAAAACCAAACAGCAAAAGAAAAGAGTGAATAGAGGAGGGACGGAAGGAATGAATAGAGGGAGGGAATTTGAGGAAAGAAAGAAAAGAGGAAAGAAAAACACATATTAAAAAGAACTTTACAAGGACTTTTTTTTTTTTTTTTTTTTTAGAGGGAGTCTCTCTCTCATCCAGACTGGAGTGCAGCACCGTGATTTCTGCTCTCTGCAACCTCCGCCTCCTGGGTTCAAGCAATTCTCCTGCCTCAGCCTCCCAAGTAGCTGGGATTAGAGGCATGCACCACCACACCCAGCTAATTTTTGTATTTTAGTAGAGATGGGGTTTCACCATGTTGGCCAAGATGGTCTCAATCTCTTGACCTCAAATGATCCGCCAGCCTCAGCCTCCCAAAGTGCTGGGATTATAGGCGTGAGCCCATGCTCAACCTTACAAAGACTATTTAAAATGTTTGTCATTAAAATTTTATACATGGAAAGGAATAAGCATAAGTGGATGAGGCCACAACAGCCTGAGAACAGCAATTTATGGCACTGATTTCTACATTTTAGAGGAAGGACCCAAACAGCCAGCAGAACTTTTAGAGGAGGTGGTCAAAACAATTCTGCAATCGCTTGCCCAATATCCGCCTAAAAAGTATAAAAGGACTGGGGCAAAAGAGGTTCACTGTATTAGCCTTGCTACTACAAAAGATGAACCCTAAATTGTAGTGACTTCATACAAAGAAATCCAGTGCGTGTTGGTGGAGGTTCCCTTCCATCCGAAGACTCTTAGACTCAGGTTTCTCCGGTCTTGGGCAATTAGCTTCTTATCACAAACCTTCAGGTCACCCCCACGAGGAAAGAGAGATAAAAGGATAATGGAGCTTCTAAGAGCAGGCCTGGAAGTGTTCAAAATTATTTCAGCTGACCTTCCGAGGTTAGAACCTAGCCACATGGTTTCAATCTAGTTGCAAGGAAGTCTGAGCAATCCTGTGTCTGCAGAAACAGAAAAATAACCGTTAGATTTGCTCAGGAGTGGGTTTTCAGAGAGATTCATCAGCAATGACCAAGACTGGAGTTTCCTCATTGCTAGGAAGGATTCAGGTAGTTGTAGCTTGAGACCAATCTCCCCATGATGGTGATGCAAAAACAGAAGTTAATTGTGGGTTCAACTGTATTTCTCACGAGTGTGGCAAAAATGCACAAGCTTCCTGTGGCAAACAGACACAGGGGAAGACAGATCATCTTAAAGGTTATAGGCTTGACAATTCATGAGGAACCTTAAATGCTACTTAAGCAAAAAGAAGAAAATTTGGATGTATAGTGCAGGTTTGAAAACACCATAAAGAAACAAAGTTAAATTGCCTTAGAATTGCACTCTGTTGGTTTTTGCTCTTCAACATAAGCATTACATGGAGATCACCTACTGATTTCATCTCCATCTTTTGGAGAATTTAAGCAGACCTGACACAGAGAGAGTTTCTGTAATATTTTGTGGTATTAACCACCCTCAGGAAATATCCAGTTTGCTGAAAATCCAGTTCTTAAAAAGAGATATTCTTTTCTAACACATCTTAAATCCATGTTTAAATGACAGATTTTTAAATACAAATATTCATAACTATCTCACAACATGACTAATCGAATTTTTATACTGTTAAGCCTTAATATTTTCTTGCAAAGTTGAAGTAATCTTATTCTGAGGCTGGCAAGCTGAGACAGACAGAGACATAAGCAAAGAGAGAATACAAATGAACAGCTCAGGGACCAAGAAACAATGAGAAAGTAGAGTTGGAAATTTATGGTCAGAGGAGCTGATATCTAAAGCCGAAGAGAGCTGAGGTATGGGGTATTGTTACTGGAATTGTACAGAATTGTGTTAATAATTGTCTGTATCTCATTCCTCCCTGAACCTCTGCCCAAGTCCCGCTGAGACAGAGGCTCCCAGGTGAGGCTGTTTTTAATGTAATCCCACCTAAATGGGGTGGAGAAATCCAAGGAAGAGTGAAGCTCACGACAGCCAGGAAAGACTTTTAAAAAATAAATTCTGAGTTCTTATTTATTAGAACAATATTGGTCCCAATATTACAGTGAGCTTTGGCCTCTTCCTCCTCTAGAGGAACAGATATTATTTTCCATTCAGGTGTCAGGATATCTCTACATGTTCATAATAAAAATTGGAGATAATCTTCACAAATGTGAAATTCCATACCATTATCTGGAATCCTGTGGCACTGGCTTCAGACACCTGAAGCCCTGATCAGCAGTGTGATTTAAGAATTAATAATTGTCACCCAGTGTGGAAGGATGTGTCACTGATTCTTATTCAGGTGTCTGAAAGCGAACTCTCTGCCTCCAACTGATTCCAGACTGGCAGATCAGCCTTGCCACTAGAAAAGATAATATTTGAGATTAGATGGCAGCAACCTCAGATATGGTGAAATTCATTTTCTAAAAGCCACATGTATTGTAGACAGATGAAGCAAAAGACAGGCAGGAGGGTTACACAATAATAATCTTAAACTTCTGGCCGGGCACGGTGGCTCAAGCCTGTAATCCCAGCACTTTGGGAGTCCAAAGCAGGTGGATCACGAGGTCAAGAGTTGGAGACCATCCTGGCCAACATAGTGAAACTCCATCTCTACTGAAAAATACAAAAATTAGCTAGGCATGGTGGAGTGCGCCTGTAGTCCCAGCTACTTGGGAGGCTGAGGCAGGAGAATTGCTTGAACCCGGGAGGCAGAGGTTGCAGTGAGCTGAGATCGCGCCACTGCACTCCAGCCTGGCGACAACGCGAGACTCTGTCTCAAAATAAATAAATAAATAAAAAGTTTTTTAAAAAAAGAATCTTTAAGTGTTCTTCTCTATCCCACCACGTTTCTGAATTTGTTACTTTGTCACTGTGAAATGTGATGAAGGTCATACTCAGAACCAGAGACTGTGCATTTGTTTTATTTTTGGAATGAGAAAGTAGAATTGGAATCTCATGGAATTCTGTGTTTCCAATGTCACAGTGTCACTCTCACTACTGGTGTGAGAAAGGGTCAGCTGCTCTTGGCTAGGCCAGCGCATAAGGGGTGAGTGCATTGTAGATGAGATGAGGGTTAAATAAGCTTTGTATTCCGTTTTCCCCTCTTCAAAGGAAGGAGATTTTAAAGGAGCTTTTTAAGACCAGGAATGATTATAGTCTAAGGCTGAGATTATATGAGAGGAAGACTGGAGATGGGATTCATCAGGTGACAAGACTTGTGAGGGATAATTATCCCAAAGAGGAGGATGATTAATGTTAACAGGTGACATGAGTACTGACAGGTCATACACCATACAGGAAACAGAATTCTCAGCCGCAGAGTGCTCAGAGAACTGAACAAAGGGGCAGATGAACTGGGAATGCTCATTGACAGCAAAATTGTTCTAGAAGAATCTGTGTGAGAAAAATCCATGTTAAATTTAGCTTCTGTGCTCAAAGGATTCCTGACAGTGCTGCCTCTGTAAAAGGCCATGAGGAGAATCAGATGAGTAGTGCTTAAGAAGAATGTTAATATAATCTTGACCTGGTTTTTAAAGGAGAATATATCTGAGCATATGTATATCTGATGTAATAAAAATAAAAAACAATGTTTAAAGACCTAGTTAAAGGATGTTACAAAAGGTTTTGAAGTAGTTCAAGGCTATATAAAATAGCCTTTTTATCCTTAGCAGCTTTACAAAATAATTCACTGATACTGTTTCAAGAAATTTTTAATATTTTCAGTAAGCTCTGCGGTTTTCCCTAAGGGTCTTTAAGCTTTCAATCCTACTCATTTGGTTGTCAGTGTAGATTTTGTTGTTGTTAAATTTTTTTTATTATACTGTAAGTTTTAGGATACTTGTGCAGAACGTGCAGGTTTGTTACATAGGTATACATGTGCCATGATGGTTTGCTGCACCCATCAGCCCATCATCTACATGAGATATTTCTCCTAATGCTATCTTTCCCCTAGTCCCCCATGCCCTGACAGGCCCAGGTGTGTGATGTTCCCCTTCCTGTGTCCATGTGTTCTCACTGTTCAACTCACACTTATAAGTGAGAACATGCAGTGTGTGGTTTTGTGTCAGCTTGCTGAGAATGATGGTTTCCAGCTTCATACATGTCCCTGCAAAGGACATCAACTCATCCTTTTTTATGGCTGCATAGTGTTCTATGGTGTATATATGCCACATTTTCTTTATGCAATCTATCATCGATAGGCATTTGGGTTGGTTCCAGTCTTTGCTATTGTAAATAGTGCTGCAACATATAAGTGCATGTGTCTTCATAGTAAAATGATTGATAAGCCTTTGGGTTTATATCCACTAATGGGATTGCTGGGTCGCATGGTATTTCTGGTTCTAGATCCTTGAGGAATCACCACACTGTCTTCCACAATGGTTGAACTGATTTACACTCCCACCAACATTGTAAAAGTGTTCGTATTTCTCTATATCCTCTCCAGCGTCTGTTGTTTCCCGACTTTTTAATGATCGCCATTCTAACTGGCATGAGATGGTATCTCATTGTGGTTCTGATATGCATTTCTCTGATGCAGTGATGATGAGCA